>APFE030767583.1:73710-142041 GCA_000404065.3 Pinus taeda | reverse complement strand
ATTAAGGCTCAGTATGATCGAAATGTAACCCCTCGAAATTTTTCGGAAGGAGATTTAGTCCTTTTGTATGATCAAGCAAATGATAAATTAGGCGCTGGAAAATTCGTGCCTATGTGGAATGGTCCTTTTGTTGTCAAGCGAAAGCTAGCAAAAGGGGCCTATGAATTGGTAGACTTTGACGAGGTCTCTTTAGGTAAACCCAGAAATGGTCTTTACCTAAAGAGATATTATGCTTAAAGTGAGTGTGGAGATTTTTAGTTAGGATAGTTTTCTTCTAGCTGGTGTGTTTTAGATTAAAGTGTGCTTAGCTTAGAGATTGAGTTTTCCGTCGTTATTCCTGCTTATCTTGGTTTTACGTTTGATGTCGCAGATGTCGACGCCTCTTAAAACATATATTGGTTACACTGATGGCGCTTGTCGTAGTACACAGAATATTTCTTCCGCAGCTTGGTTATCCATTCGCCCTCTGACGAGTTGGTATCTATGCATGGGGTAAGCCTCGGTCAAACAACAAACAACATTGCAGAGTATAGTGCAGTGATTGAGTTATTATCTGAATCTATTTCATTTGGGATTCGGAGTTTGATAAGTGAGGTTAGATTCTGAACTCGTTATATTACAGCTTAATAGAGTATACGCCATTAGAAATCCAGTTTTATTAGATTATTTTTGAGAGTGCATCTCTTGGAACGTGAGTTTGACTATATTGAATATCAGCATATTCCAAGATCTTTAAATACATTAGTAGATGCAATTGCTTCTCAAATGTTAAGTAGACATGTGCAATAATCATACAAGTAAATTTAAAAACATTACATAACATGTTTAACAAGATAAGCTGGTAATAATGATATCATATAACATAGGAGTGTGTCAAAATAATACATCTTCCTCGATCATAGGTTGAAAAACACCTTATGATCGGAAAAAATGATAAGTACAAAAAGCAAAAATGTCATATGTGACTACAATAGGCGATCATCCCATCACTGGTGATGATCTCGATACGAAACCACTGCACGGGCCACCTTACAAAGGAACCTCCTAAAAGGTCCTGTGACCCAAATCACATAGCGCTGAAGTCGACGAGGGATGTCATCTATGGTGGTCTCGGGCATGTCCCCTGTCAGGCGCTCTAGATGGCTCTCCAACTCGGCCAAAGTCTCTGCTGATTCGTCCTGTGGGGCTGGAGCTGGTGTAACTGGTTGTTTCCTTTCGTAAGGCCAAAGAGCGGCTGGTCGCCGTGGGCCCACATCTGCATTTGAAACTTTTGCTATCAGTTTTGGGACGATATAAAAACACACAAAAAATTAAATTAGGAAAATGTTGAAAATGATTTTACCTGCATCATCCCATTGCTCTCCTGGCGGAAGAGCCATGTCTGGGTCCCCAACGGAGTCGCCATTTTGTCACACGGAATGAGTCGAGGTTGCGGACAAGACTGACCTTCTTAGTATCTAAAGATATCTAGTGACAAGAAAGCCAATCAAAAACTATCTTTCTCTAAATATGCAATTAAAAACAAAGGCAAACAAGTGTTTTAGGCCTACCTTGGGTCCAATGCAAGTTTGTGGAAGCCTCGCTCCCTCGCTCCAAATGAGCTTCCTTGAAGCATAAGTCTGCAAACACAAACAAGCAAACAAATTAAATAGCACCTGAAAAGCCAATATCATAAAGCATATTCATCATAATGATCAAGGAGATTATGAAACAAACCACATAAGACAATTTGTTGAGAAAAATGAATCTGATTGTATTAATTCAAATGAAAGAAGAACTTTACAACCTGTGCCTTGATGTTGTACAAGCTCCTCCCAGGGTCTAACAAGAAGTCTCCTCTACTTTGACAAGTTTCACTCACTTCCCCATGAAACCAAAAGGTATGTGATCTCTCCTCTCAAGTTTAACTAGGAAGTCCCAATTCCATCAGCATTTACCCTCAAAATGTTCAGCTTCTAACCTCTCCAGCAACTGACCCAATGCCTTAATTTATAGTGCAATGGAGGGAAGTTACTAGGTCCTCCTTCAAAGGGATAAAGCCCTCCTTCAAAGGGATAGCTCCTCCTATCAAGGGATTAGCTCCTTCTCTTTTGAGATGCAGGAACCACCTTGGAGCGAACAATCCACGTCAAAATCCTTCTAGAAACATCTAGAATTAACCCAAAAGTGAGTCTTTTAGGATAAAATTGCACCTTTTTGACTTTCACAAGGGTATGCACCCACCCCTTTACAGACAGAGCATGCAGGTACGCAGGTATTATGAACAAAGGGTGAGGGTCCACAAGTAAAAGTAGGAGAAAGTGTGGAACTAGAGTAATATTGATTTTCAAAGTCTTTCTCTCTTTTGCAAAGCTTGACATGAAGAGTTAAGGTCTGAGACTTGCTTAGGAGGCTAGTATAGGTGATGATAGACCCATACTGACTGTAAATAGTCATGGTGACGATATTTTTGTGTAACACTTTTCCATTTCTCTAGAAGCGCAATGCCAACCTTCCTTCACCCAAAACTCACTTAATCTTGCCTCTTCTTCTCACTTTTTGACTCCTTTCTTGCCCAATGAGAATAATGAACTTGAAAATGAAATGTGAGAGCTTAAATAGGAGTAGAATTTGATTTTTTCACTTGAAAAACAAACTTTCTAATGTTTCTTGTCCTTCTTCAAAACTCTGTTTTTAATGCCTTTCCTTCTTTGTGTCTTTGCAGGTGGATAATTCTCAACTTGAACCGATTTTTGCAGTGTTCCTTTCTCTTGCAGCAAGGAGGGATGCTCTGTTGTGGCTGGGATCATTTATTACATATAGTGACTTAAAATTACACAAGAAATACAAATCACTCAAAATGCTCTATTTTCACCTCAAAAACATGTTTTTGAGGTAAAAATTACATTAGGTTAAAAGATAATTATTTAGTGGCTATGACCTACAAGCCATCATGCTTGACTTATTTACCACCCTCATACCCTTGCTAACCTTTATTTACACTTTAATATCAAGCATCTTGACCTTTGAAATGAAACCCTAAGACCTAATGAAAGCATGGTTGTAAATTGACCATGAAACCACAACTGAAGATAACCCGAAGAAGGGTGAGCAAGTGTACTATATGAGGGAGAAATTGGATTTTCAGAAGAGAAGACAACCATTAGTGGTTTAGTTTGACATGAACTAATGAAACGACATAAAATTTTCAGTGTGCCTAAAATGAAAATGCAAAGAACAAGTTAGATCCCTGATGGAACTATGCATATACTGACACTAACATTGGCCTTATTAGGGATGGAAGCTCCTTGGAGGTGTCAAGAAAACTGTAGACGAAGTGCCTCATCCATTGGGCAATACAGTCAAAACAAAAAAAGTGAAAAATGACTCAATACAAACTGAAAACTGTCTCATAACCAAACCTACTCTAAACTTGACTATAAATCAAATCCACCAAACTTGACACTAATCATTCAAACTTTATAGCCTTCACTTACAGCCCCAAGCTCAAATGAAAGTATACTTGAAACCTTGCAAGAGAAAGCAAACTGGTATATGCAATGATGGTGGAGTAACTTCAGGGAACAACCTTAAAGGTAGTAGTGCTTCAGGATCCTACCATTCACTTGCCCTCCTGAACAATCCTGACCATCAATTTCCTTCAACGAAAATGCATTATGTCCCCGATAAGCTGAGATTTTATACGACCCTTTCCATAAATTGTCAAACTTACCATGCTTTCCCTTTTCCTCATTCCCTACATCCCACCACAATGCTACATCTTCCAACTAAAACTTTTCTTCTTTGGTTTTGCGGTCTAAATCTTATTTATCTTCTCTTTTAACTAGAAAGTGTTTTGGGAAACTTGTTCCCTTGTTTGAAGAAGGTGAATCATTTGATTAATTCTATGTTGAATATCATCCTGTTCGTTGATAGCTTCCTATAATAATCTCATGATCGAGACTGCAAGTGATGTAGGAAATATTGTATCAATACCATAAACCAACTCAAATGGTGACATACCTATGGATTTCTTGCTGCTCAATATGTCAGCCCACAAGGCATTAACAAGCTTACAATGCCAATTCTTCTTGTTTGCCTCCAACATTTTCTTGATAATGTTCACCAAGGATTTATTTTGATGACTTATCCAATCCATTGCTTTGCGGGTAATATGTCATGGAATGACCTGATGTAATGGTGTACTTGTTGCAAAACTCAACCATCTTCTTGGAATAAAATGCTAATGCAATATTTTTTATAGTCTTGTGAGGGCACCCAAAATGAGACAAGATATTAGATTCTAAAAAGTGAATAATTACCGTCTCCATGACTTGCCTTGTTGGAATGGCCTCAATCCTCTTGGTGAAGTGACCAGTAGCTGTCAAAATCCATCTGTGTTGTGCTGATGATGTAGGATGGATTTCCCTTATGAAATCAAGTCCCCACTAGTGGAAAAGTTCATTTACATCAACTGGCTTCAAAGGAAGAGGAAGAAACTTCCTTTTTCCTCAAAAAACTTAGCATCCATGGTAACCCGTCACTGTCTTATATAAATCTGAAAACAAAGTTGGCCAATAATATCCTGCTCTCAATAATTTGTTAGCTATTGTTTTCCAAAACAAATTACCGCCACAATCACCTCGATGAAAATCATTCACTACTTGCTGGGCTTCATCTTGAACCAAATAATTAATAATAGCTCCTCCTGGATATTTCCAATAGAGAGCACTATTTAAAATGTAGAATTTTCGAGACTTTAGTTTTAATGACCTACCTTTACTTCTTAACATTCCAACAGGTGGTGAAAGATGCTGAAGAACATAAACTATATCAGAATACCAATGTGATTAGAGAAACATTTCTGATACTTGAATGAGTGAGCCACCATCTTTGTCCTCCGCCATTTCTGCAATGAGATTTATGTCTAGAGCATCAAGATTTGATTCAACCATTAGTTTTTCCAACCCTTTTCCTTTGATCTCGAAATAATATTCCAACATTTCTTCTATCCACTTACCTCTTCTTCCATCCGGATTAGTTTGCATGAGAACATCCTTGACTGCTACATTAGGAACATATGCTATAGTATTGAATGTAGAATGTATATTCTGAAATCTTTCAATTATTTTATAAGATACAATGTTTTTTTTTCAATGATATTGTACCGCAAGGTAGCATATCAAAAAATCCTATTGAAAAAAGCAATAGGTTGCTCCACTTGATCCCTCTTTTGCATCAATAACGCAACCATGGTGTTCTCGAATGCAAACGAAAATATAACGAAATCATGAGTATAATCAGGACTAATCAGGACCGGGGCTATAGTCAAAGAAAACTTTACCAAATTGAGTGATTTCATGGCATCTCGGTCCATTTCATAGTGTTGTCCTTCTTCAACATATTAGTTATTTCATGTAAATTCTCAGCCAAATTTGGTATAAATATGCGTAAGAAATTCATATTACCATTGAAAGCCTAAATCTCCTTTTTCTGGCACTGAAAGTCTATATGCTAGATTGCCTCCACCCTTGAAGGATCAATGTGAATACCATCTTTAGAAATTATATGACCAAGAAATTTACCCTCGTCCATCGCACAAACACTTTTCTTCAGGTTTAGAGAAATCCCAAGCTTCCTACATTTTTGAAAGACAATTCTCAAGTGGTGCAAATGCTCATCATCAGAACTAGAAAATATCATCAAATCATATAAATAAACTACCAAGAAAACATCCTTCTCATTAACAATAGTTGTGTCCATCGCCTGCTGAAAAGTAGCTCTAGCATTCTTCAATCCAAATGGCATTTTTGCATACTGAAAAGTTCCCCAAGGTGTTGTGAAGGTAAATTTGTCCTGGTCATTTTCATGCACCAAGATCTGATCATATCCTGAGTAACCATCAAGTAGTGACATCCGTGATGCTCCAACTACTCTTTGCAGAATATGGTCCATCTTAGGAAGTGGGTAATTATCCTTTAAGGACACTTTGTTGAGGTTCTAGAAATCTATGCACAACCTTATTTCTCCAGTCTTCTCTCGTACCATGGCCAAATTTGAAATCCAATCAGAAAATGTAAATGGAACAATGATGTCAGCTTTAAACAATCTATTTACCTCTTTCTCGATGGATGGCAACAACTTAGGATTGATTCTTCTCAAATTCTGTCTAAAAGGTTTTTGATCCGACTTGATAGGAATAGTATGCTAAATGACATCCTCGTCATACACACTCAAATCTGAATAATCCCATGCAAAAACATCAGAAAATTTAGAAGGTAATCTAACAAACTTAGCCTTTACTTCGGGATGAAATGCTTTTGATAACTTTTTAAGCTTGGAATTGTCAGTTCCAAGATTTACATCCTCAACTCCTTTGTTTGTAGGAACCAAGCTCGATTTTGTTGCCACATCATCCTGATAAAAAATCTCATCTAAAGGTATGAGACCTCTAGGAATAATATTATCCTTCAGCTGTAAAAGCTCCATCTAATTTACGTTGATCTCTTGTTCATCAAAATCACAAACATCATCAAAGGAAGCATTCTTAAACTTTCCTTCATTCCGCAAAAAGGAATTAATTTCATTATCATCCCAAAACACTTGCCAATACCTCAAATTATCAGGAACAACAAGTCTATGTTTGACATGAATTTCAAATTTGTTGCTAGAATTCATTGGAATCTTCAAATTGTTGGCAACAGTGATGAGTGAATCTGCAATGATGTTTTGAGTCTAGAGCACTATTGTTAAGGTATATTCTGGAAACATCCTCAAAATATCCAAAACAAAATTTCTATAGGCTCTCATCTACAGATGTTTTTCTTGATATTATGCTTTTACCTCTTTAATCACCAACTCTATATCACCATAAACAGAAATCTTTTTTGCATCGAGCTTCTTCAAAATTTTGAGACCTGTAATTAAAGCCTCATACTCCACTTCATTATTAGAGAAATCAAAATCTATCTTGTAGGAACATACTCTAACATTACTTGGGACTTTGGTAGGCTCGAAAGAAGGGCTTCAAATTCAAATTCCAATACCAGCACCATCCTTACCCACAATGCCATCGAAGTCCATGCTCCAAAGGTTGGCTTCGTCTTCTAGATGCTAAAATTATGCTTCCTTCTCTACCTTACCTTGGTTGATTAATTCATTTTTCTGCTCTTCACTGAACTTTTACTACTGTGTAGGCTGCTCAGAAGAACTTGCTATTTTTTATTTTTTCTTGATTAAGAACTGCTTTAAAATTCTCAGAAATTTCTGGTACATCATCTACTTCTAGAAGTTGAATATGTACATCATTCAAGCCACTATCAATGTACAAAACAAACAAATCTAAATCAGTATGTACAACATTTATTGGATGATTCACAAGCTTCTCTTTACTAGTGATCATGTACTTCATTTTGTTTTCCCGGTACAACTACCTCAATTGACCAAAAATAGGGATGACAGCATAAGAGAAGTCAAGTTGTAAAGTTCCTTTGAGTTTAGCACCACACGATCTAGATAAGAGCACACCAAATTGAGGCAGTATATCAACAAGTACCACATCCATCAAGACATTTTTGTCTGGGATTTGATCTAAAGAAACCAACAAATCTTTGATGAGACCAATGAAATGAACTCTACCATGGTCAAAGGAGTACAAATCATGATATTTTTGGGTAATATCAAGGCCCAATTTTCCCATAATGGCTTTGGGCATCAAATTGTGAGAAGCTCTAGAATCTTACATAGCATTATGGAGAATATACAAATGTACTCTAAGACTCGGATAAAAGTGAGGAACTTCACTATCTTCAGGTTGACCTTCTATGGGTGGGCCAAAAATGAGTTGAGGATGATCATCTTTGACATTCGCCATGTCTGAGAAAGGATAAATTTGCAATATTCTAGATACGTGGTGTTTATAATTTGTATTCTTAACCAACTCAGTCAAAGGAATGGACACTTTTAATTTATCAATTTCACTTTCTAAATTAAAGGATGAAACATTTTCTACCTCTTTGACACCATTGTCCTTCTTATCTGATTACTCTTTTGTTGCAATGTATTTTTGCTAATTGTTCTTCTCACTTGCAGTGATACTTGTTGATGGTACTTTGCTAGGAATCGGATCAACAAAATCTTTCCCTTTCTTTTGAGTGTTTGAGGAATCATTCTTGGATTGCACATCTTTTCTTTTCTGAATGGGATTGATCGGTACATCTCTACTCCTTTAGGAATACTACCTCTATTGTGCAGTCAAAGCATTCATATAACCACACTGATAATCATTAGATTCAACCTCCAAAACCACATCATTTGCTAAGATGTAATCCTCATCTCTTTGAATGTCTAGAACTTCTGCATATTCTTTATCTTCTGTCAAAAATATAGGCATATCATCAGCAGTGAAAAAGTGATTTATTCGAATTACCAGATCTTCATCATCTTCTTCTTCCATTCCTTGAACATAATTCTGCTGTAAGGGAGTTGTGATCTACTGTTTCTATGCTGGTTTTTCTGGTGCCTTTTGTTCTCTCTCCTAGATTAAGAATTGGGGCTACTGCTGTCCTCTAAAATTTGTATTCTAGATTGGTGGTTTAGGTTTATCATTGATGGCTAACTGGTCAACCATCCTCTCCACTATTTGAATCAATGTATCCATATTTACAATTTAAGTAGATGCTTCTTCTTTTATGGTCACTCTTTTCTTGGATCTCATCCTTTCTCTTTTGGCCAGCAAATTTGCTTCTACACTCACAACATTCTTTTTCATGTCTTCTAGTGTGGTAGGATCTCGTTCCCACAACTAATATGCCATATTAGCATTGAAATCATCTGGAAACTTGAGCGAAGCCAATCCTTCTAGTGGTTTAATGTTGGCAGGAATATAATTGTATACTACATTAAACCTCACACAATAGTGCTGCACACTCTTGCCGACATTTCTCTTGATGTTCTCATACTTGGACAAAATCTGAAGTGGGTTCTTCTTCACCTCCCACAGATCCAGGAATTGCCTATGGAGGATTCTTAAAGTGGTGATAGAAGCTGTTGGTAAAGCTCTAAACCATTTTTAGAATTCACCTCCAAATCTTTGTACAAACAATTTCATCGACACATCTTTAATTTCTACTTCATGGAGGTCAAAGAAATCATTCATTTTATCAACATGTTATTGAGGTCTAATGGATTGAGTGGCATCAAAGAAAGGTATCTTGGTTTGATAATCATCGGGCATGGCACCAAGATTCAGAGGTAAAACAAGGGGTGCATGTGGGGTATCCATAACTCGAGGTAGATTTAAAACAAGGATTGGGCTACTAGAAGTTGATGGTGTAGTTGATGGAGAACTGGGAGGAATAGGTGATTGATGGGGAATGATAGGTTGATAGGTAAGTGAAGGTATGAATGGAGGTGGGGAATGAACTTCAGAGGTTGAAGGGAAATATGATGAACTGAGGGTAGTAGACATCGGTTCAGAAAGCTCAGGGACCTTAGCAGTAGTGAGGAATGATATAGGGGAATTTAGGATATACTCATCAATTCACTACTTTACCTTCTGGAATTCAAGATCTGCAATAAACTCTGGATCTAGAAATATGTCTTCAAGTGCACTTTCATACCTAGTTCTAAATAGAGAAATGTCACACAACAAGTCAAAGGGGAGGTATTCTAAAAAAACCGCTCGTCGGGGTAGGAATCTACTTTTATTAAAGGTGTGGGACTGACTGAACTTTCTTGTCTATTGAGTCTTCTTGAAATCAAGTTAGGATTATCCACTAATAGGGCAGGATTTGGATCTGGATTCGCCCTAGCGTACTTTCTCAAAGCCATTGTGCTCAAACTTCAAACTTTTATATATTGGTTTACAACTTTCCAATTCAACCTAATAAATTCTAAAACTCATCGTCCATAAGCTTAATAATTCAAATGAAAGGTATTACTATGGTTATTAGTCTTTGGTTCCCTAGTATGGTCACCACTATGTTATCACCTAGATTGAACCTTAGGCTAATGTAAGGCAATGAGAGGGCAACCACAAACCTTGCTTAGCCAAGTAGCTAGCCCTACTAGCCCAGGAGAGGGCTCTCTCCATAAGGATCTCAGCCAAGATGACTGGATCAAGTAAAGGATATTAGGATACGTATAGTAGCACAAAGTTTTGATTTGATTTTGAAGGGGTTTTGCCAGATCAGGAGGAGGTGGACAGTTTAGGTCTAGGGAACTATGTCAGAATTGTGGGGTGTTCAAGGGAAAGGTAGGCATAGGATTTAGTACTAAAGAGCTTGATGGGGTGAGATGTTTTAGACCAGTGAGAAGCTAAGAAGGGCATGTGAAAACCATGGATCCTTCCTAGACTGTAGAAAACATGAAATGGTGAATGGTTTCCGAAGGCAGATCACTGATGTAATGAATTCAACCAATCGACTTAAAAACATTCAACTAGAACCAATGAAATGATTAACAGAATACATAAAACACATTAACATATGATCACAGAAGAAGAAACTATAGTAACACTCCATACCACATGGATCCTATATAAATAACTGCAATTCTTATTTATCTCCTGCCAAACTACTACAAATGGTGTACAATCAAGGTATGAGCATCCAACTGAGTCCAACCCTTTACAATGAGAAAGAAGAAGAAGATATAGACATGCATTCAACCTCCTCCCATCCTCAGGGGTTGAATCCCTAAGATGAGGAACTAATCTAACTAATACTCAACAAGAAACAAGAATATAGGCATCTCAACAACTCGCCTCTAAAAGTGAAAAACTGATTCATTTGAGCTCAAAATAACTTCTAAAGAAATGAATCTACCCTCTATTACTATTTATCTATCATAGTTACATGCCAAGTCATCATTTACAATTGTCAAACAACCTCCATGAGAGGGAATCCAGGAATAGAGTTAAAAACTGGAAAAATAGGCATCCTAGGCGAAATTTGCCCTACGCGCAACGCTACTGGCCCAATGCGTAGTGCCACTTTCAGGTCCCTTTTGGAGGCCTTCCTGGTATCCAAATTGAGATCATGATAGTGCATTGGAAGACTCCTCAAGTATAATTTCCAAAATTCGTAGAATATATGCATTTGAAGCTCATTTGACCCCTCAACAATTGATTCTCCCAAGAATGCTTCTTTGTGTCCAAAAAGTGGCAAAAATGTCATTTTTAGGGTGTTTTTTGACCTTTTGGTGGACCAGTTCTGCCCCAAAAACTTCAAAAATCTATAGGGTGCTTGTCCTCATCACTCTAAATCCAAAAATGGAAACCATTTATTCCTTGGGTGCCCCTACGAAAATGCAGTGTCGGTGGCGTTGTGCGTTTAAGTAGTTTTCCTGTGTGTAGAATTTCAAAAATTGGCAAATGGCAAAAATTTCTCCAAATTTGCCCAAAATTGGTGAGAAGCACCATCATTAAGTGTCCTGATGAGCCAAGGAAGCTTTAGCAAGCATCCTAAGCCTATCCTTTTCCTTTACTCCTTTCAAAGCCTGCCTTAGCCTAGCTTTCATCTTCTTGACCCTCATATTGCAAATCTTGTTTCGGGTCTTGTAATGATAGGTCGTGTGTCTGATCATCTGATTATCTCTATTGGCCTTATGTAGAAACTTCTCAAGGTTCAAGTTGACTCTCTCAAGCCAAGTCTCTCAATCATCTTCAATCTCCTTCTCAATAGAACTCAAAGTGACTTGTGCCTCTTTACCACTTTGTCGTTTTACTTTGAGCATTTCCAGCTCCATGAGGACTTGTTTACCACTCAATTGCTTGTTTTCTTGCTGCAAATATGTGATGACATACTTAGCCCTCTCAAAATTGTCCATCAGAGCTTGTACTTGAGCTTCCCTTTTTTGTATGATGATGTCTTTATCATGTCTTCATCCTGAGCCTATAAGTTAATGATTTCCTCACCATGATGAGTATAACGTTGCTCTGGCTCATCATAATCTGGCAAGTCAATGTCCCTTTCCTCCTCATCATCAAGACTCTCCCTTCCACATCCTGTGGAGATAGCATTTTCCTATGGATTGATGAAGAACACCAAGTCCCTTCCACATCCCATGGAGAAAACAATTGGTTATCAGTTGAAAATAATCTCCTTGTGCTCCTATTATATCTCATGTAAACAGACACCTAAGTAGTTCTAATCTCCTTGGCCTCCTCATCTGTTTTCACTTGAGCACTGCTAGAAGGTCCGGTTGCTTCTTGAGACACTGGTCGAGGAATTGGAGGACCCCTAAAGATGTCATGAGAAATAAAGGTCTCCCAAGAGATGTTGAGGAGACTGAGACGATGAAGCACAATCATCTTGTTCAGGGAATAGTGATAGAGACTGCTCATCTGCTGAGGGTATGTCTTCTTCTAGAAAAAATAAGCCATCTTCTCAATATTCCTAAAGAAGAAATAAGGGAGGTTTAACATCGTCACCTTGGTAAAATGCATGAGGAGCCTAATGTGATAGGTGTACAACCTAGAGAATCTACCCTCACAAGTGAAGTACTTCATGATGATTTTCATCATGGGGACATACTAGTCTTCGAGAAATATGAAAGGAAAAAGTCTCTTCTCCTCATTTCTGTACCGGGGTTTGATATAAGACTCATACTAGTGTTCATCTAGATCTTGGGTGTTGTACCACTTCTCCCCTACATTTGGAATCCTGGTTGCATCTGAAATGATGGAAGGTTAATTTTTGAATGTTACCCCAGTAAGAGTCACCCTGTTATCCTGAAGATGAGATACAAAATGTTTTATGAGCTTAGGGTGGCGTTGAACTCTCTCTACCTGCTCACAGAACTCATAGGAGTGAAGATATCTGAAACATGTGACAACCAAATAAGAGGCTTGCAATTCCCTAAGGTTTTATGGCTCTTCTCTCATAATCCTATCTCCCTTGTGTGGTTTTCTCTGCTGCCTAGCTATATTTACTGAGATGTCGCTGCCTATGTTTTTCTCCTACTCATAGTCTCGCTCGTCTATGTCCATGTTTGAAAAGCTGGAGGTTTTATGAAGGGAATGAGTGAAAGGGTTTTAGGAGTGAGGGGATGGGAAATGACTTTATCGGGCAAAAATGAATGAGGAAGTAGGGAATGAGAGGGAGGGCTTGTTTTGTTTCAGAAATTTCCCTTGGGAAGAGGGATAAAGGGATAAGGGGGTAGAGTTTAGAGCTATAGGGATAGGTGATAGGATGAATAATGAGGGTTTAGGGTTTTAGGCATCACTAGGGAGATTTTTAGGGTTTTATATCTATCATGGAGAATGATGCTTATGATGTTGAGATGCAAACCAAAACTATAACAAAGGACGTTAACTTACATGTATGCAGGTGAGAGAGGGAAAATTTGAGGTTTGTATGAAGATTTGAGGCTTTTCTACCCTTCTTGCACAACGGGCGGCATCGATGCACAGATGCGTAACGCCACACTAGAAGCACAACGCCAGTGTAAAATCACACTGCGAAATTTTTCCAGACATGCAACACTGGTCTCAACATGTAGCGCCAAGTCCTCAACATGCAGTGCAACTCCTACTTGCCCGAAACACATAGTGCCACCCTACAACTGCACAACGACACTCCTCCACTGCTCTAGAAGTGCAGCACCAACCTTCGTTCACCCAAAACTCGCTCAAGCTTACCTCGTCTTCTCACTTTTTGACTCCTTTTTTGCCCAATGTTAATAATGAACTTGAAAATGAATTCTGAGAGCTTAAATAGGAGTAGATTTTGATTTTTCACTTGAAAAACCCAATTTCTAATGTTTCCTGTCCTTCTTCAAAACTCTGTTTTTAATTCCTTTCCTTCTTTGTGGCATTGTAGGTGGATAATGCTCAACTTGAACTAATTTTTGTAGTTTTTCCTTGTCTTGCAGCAAGGAGAGATGCTCTGGTGTAGCTGGGATCATTTATTACATATAGCAACTTGAAATTACATAAGAAATACAAATAAACTCAAAATACTTTGTTTTCACCTCAAAAACATGTTTTTGAGCTGAAAATTACATTAGGTTAAAAGATAATTATTCAGTGGCTATGACCTACAAGCCATCATGCTTGACTTATTTACCATCCTCATACCCTTGCTGACCTTTATTTACATTTTAAAATTGGGCATCTTGACCTTGGAAATGAAACCATAAGGCCTAATGAAACATTCCCTATGACCTAATGAAAGCAGGATTGTAAATTGACCATGAAACCATAACTGAAGATAACCAGAAGAAGGGTTAGCAAGTATGCTCTATGAGGGAGAAATTGTATTTTCAAAAGAGAAGACAACCATCAGTGGATCAATTTGACATGACCTAATGAAATGATGTAAAATTTACAGTATGGGACCCCTAAAATGAAAACGCAAAGAGAAAGTTTGATCCCTGATGGAAGTATGCAGATACTAACACTAACACAAGGCACAATGTTATGATGAGATGTATTATATTGAAAAACCCGTAATTATCATGGAGACTCCCTTCAACATACCCAACAACAACAACAACTTCAGAGACATGTTAAAGAATTGGGTGAAGGAGTTGGCCAAATTGAGGATGACACGCAACCAAGTCTACAAGGCGAAGATACTAGGGAAGGAATGTCAATACTTGGCCATATTTACATGTCAAATGTATGGCCAACAAAGCATAGAAACATTCCCATTTAGTTGGGTGATTGTGTTGGACCAACTGGCCAAAGAAGGCAAAGCATGAAATTGATCCTACATGTTGGCTCATCAACTGAAGGAACATGTAGCAAGGGCTTGCCAGCTGCCCAAAGGTATGCAATCAAAAATTTACGTGTCCACTTACATCCTGGATTTAATTTGTGCGCGTCAGGAGGTCATGGGCTTGAAGTGGCCATGGACACCAACGGAGACTGTTATGAGCACTTATTGTAAGATGTTGTCTGAATGCAATTTCAGAGGAGTTATCACATACTTGTCTAATCATTTTTTCACCTCAGTTTAAAAGGTGATATTCAAATGGGATCCACCCTGCATGTCGAAGGAAAGAATTGATGCACTGATCGACATAGCTATTTGGTATGCCTCATCGTTTGGCACCTTCATATGGATTTATGTCATGGAGAATCCTCTGCATGTTCTACCAAAGTTTGCACTCGACACACTCATCATGCCGAGAGTATCATATGACAACTTGGTAGGATTGAAAGCTAGGCTACATCAGAAGAAGAAGGCACCTTGGCCCACTCTTCCATTGTGGATCAGGTTATAGAAGATACAGAGTTTCAAGCATGCAAATGTCGAAGTAGAGTAGGTGAAGAAATATCCATTTTACCTCCGAAGTTATAATCCATATGACCCGCATTGTCTTGCACAAGATCATTGCGTGAGAGTATAGTTCAGTTGGATCCATGGGGAATGTCATTGGGTGGAGAAATACCCATGGAGATATTGTTATAGCTCCTCCAGACTCAATGAACTAGTCAGCCTTACTGTGGAATGGATAAGGAAGCAACATCCCAGAGAACAACAGAAGTAGTAGAGGTAAACATACCAGTGCATGATAAGGGGAAGAGGAGGATTTTCAGCAACATGGAGAGAGAGAAAAGCTACAAGTTCTAAGCATACCCACTTGTGCAGAAAGCAGCTTTGGCAATAGAGGAAAAGAGGCAATTGTGTGACAAGAGAAATGCACAAAGGAAGAGAGGGAAACAGAGAATGGAAGAACCAGAGAAGGAGTTGCATGAGTTGAAGGAACAACTCTGGAAGGAATAGGAGATAAGTAGAAATGGGAAGGAATCATAGAAGGTGCAGGTACAACACAGTGTGGAACTTGTGAAGAAAAATGAAATTGCTCCTGTACATGTAGAAAACCCATGAGAATACCTGGAATCAGGCACACATGGTGAACCATAACAAGAGTTGGACTTCGCTCAGGAGATAGAACAAGCACTTGAATACATGGATACAGATATGGAGCAACATGAGTTAGAGAAAGACATCAAACTTATTCTTCAACACCAAGAGATCGACCCTCCAGCTTCACCGCATCCAAAAGATGAGCAAGTCCCAAGAAACTAAGGAGATATTGAGATCCTTGGAGATCAAACACAAGGATAGATGCACAATATCTCATTCGAGGAGTCTTAATATAGAGTTGTGAAATCTTGCAAAATGTCGACTTCGGATTATCATACGTATCTTGTGTAGCTTGAGGAACAACTGATCATGTATGATGTGCGCGAATGTCCAACAACATTGGCCAATGATACCAGAGCATATACCAAAGCAACAAGCTCAAGTGTTCGCTTCCTCATAGCTAAGAATAAGTGAATGGCTAAGGAGATGTAGATGGCCAAGTAGGGAGGAGAATTGGCTACATCATCCACCCAAGAATAATTGAAAAAGGAAATACTAGATGAATTACTATCTCTTGACATAGTCATGCAGGTGTTGTATTCCATGTTTGGTGCCATGAATAAGGCAGTTGTCCATCTCAACCGGTGGCAGAAATGATGTGCTAGGAGAGCATGTATCTTGTTGAACGTGCATGATGCTCTTGATTACATGCAAACATGGAAGATGAGATATAAGGGAGCCTCGCTTCACTTTCTTAAGACGATGAAGCTTAGAGAGGATGAGCTGAAGCCACGCATTCGAAATTATATCTAGAACCACGAAGAGCTACTGCAACTCATCAATGGTCTATAGGCTTCCCATGTAGGTGTATTCAAGGGTATGGATGTTGTGGTATGCGCACATGTGATCCCATATATTGGAACACTCGCCCATTCGAAGACAAAGGCATAGGTCCAACCAGAGATTGACTAGTACTTTGATGAGTTGATGTGCATAGCCACTAGCCCAGACTTGTCCATTAGTGTAGAAAACATGCACAAATATTTTTTTTTCCTCACCGTGCTAAAGACAATGATGTGCATGCTATCAGACGATTTGGATAGAGAAGCCTGAGTAGTGTACCCAGATGCTATCGAGGCAAGAGTGAGGTTCAAGAGATATGTAACCTTAGAGTACACAGACACCATTGTGGATTACCGAACTCAGCATTAGTTCATTACTATCGACCACAGTGAGGATGTGAAGGTGTTGGTCTTCAAATAGTTGTCCAAGTCATAGTGATGTATTGCATGGCTTGCTAAAGCCATTTTGTCTCACATGGGTACATGTGCATTGTACTGTAACATCTTGCAAAGTGTACGTTCAAGTGTCAATAGTTGGATGTAACCATCATAGAGTAGATGAACAATCATGAGGGTAGATGAACTATCACAAAGGGGAATGTCAAGGGCCACCCCACCCTTTGTTATAAGTAGCCCCTCATAACTCATTGTATAGGATTTTGGTTAGCTAGGCTTCTGATAGGAGTATCTTAGAGAAAGCTTAGATAGATTCGTAATGCGCCTTCACTTCTCCACTCCGTAGAAATATTATATCTCTTTGGATGAGTAGGCAGTTGTGGCTGTAATGTTCCACTATCAGAACTAGTGGTTGGACATGGATGTATTGTATGAATGGAACTTACACTTCTTAATATAACATAGCCATCATGTTTCATGCATATGTCCTATTGTATTCCAACTATCTTGTTTACTCTCAATGATATATGTATCTATTTTCTTACTCATGCATGTATGGCCTATTCTGTATAAGTATGTATGAATCTTACTAAAATGCGCTAATTGGTTTAACCATCACTTTTGATTGCTAGCTAACTTTCTTCGCATGTTGTGATGCATCTTTTCTCGTGTGTTTCCTTCATAACTCCATGTTATTGCTGGTTTCCAACGGGCACACTCACCTCACCCTTTGTGTGTTAGAACCACTGATGTACCTTCCTTGACTGATTACATATGTCACACCCTTGCTACCAATAGGGACATCATACTTTCCTCTGTGTAAAACTGTAGTCAAGGCATTACAATATGACGCATTTTTGGGACTCCTACACCAAACACTCTGAGGTCTAATTGGGAATTCTTACTATGGAGATCCCCTGACATGTTGGCGGGACTAACACTATCAAAAACCTAAACATAATGTTTAGAGGGCATTCAAATGTTAAGAGTGAGCATGCAAACAACTCATACACAAGTTGTATCATATCGCTCAATCTTATATGTAATCCTGAAACCTTGACAATGTGACAGATGGTTCATTTAATGAGAGGATACATTTCATGATTGAGGAATGAGCTACATTATGGGATAAACGGTAGTAGAACACCTATTTTTTCTTAACAACCTCTAAAACAAGCATGGTCTTGTTGCCTGAGGCATCTTCGCAATTTTGAAATCAAGGCATTTGAAAAAACAAGATTTTCTAAAGAGGCAATCTTATTATCATATATGAGAAATTCAATAATATTATGTTAATTATTAAAATTTAGTTCCTAATAACTATTAAATTCCTTACTATCAATTTAGTTAGAAGAAGTAAACATAAAGAAAAAAAGTATAAGCTTAGCCTAGTTATTTAATAATTCTCCAAAATCCCATTGTAAAATTTGTTTCATGTTCCTTTTTTGAAATCACGAGTAATATCCTCCATACATGCTATCCCAAAATAAATACAATTATAAATTATAGAAGCCTAACTTATAGACAAAATAACCTTTTCACTGAATCCAGTCATACAATCTCAAGTAATATTATGTTTTTGCTGTTGTTTATAATGCATTTTTGAATTCATAAATAGATTCAACACCCTGAAACACCCACGGGGCACTCAAATTCTTTGTATTAAACAACTTAAACTCAAGTTTCGAAAATTATGTGCGAGATTTTGATTTAAATTAACTAGAGAAATTCTCTTAAAAAGGCCATTTCCTCTATAAGTTAGAATATGCTCGAATTATATCTTTATTTATTATTTGTAACTAATTTTAATAAAAAAAATCTAAACCAATTAATAAAAATGGTTATATATTATTTAAAAATCTTAATTATTATTAAACAAAAATGATATTATTCCTTATTAAATTTTATATTTCTAATAAACATGTTACACATCTTATGGATGGAGTCTCACAACAACAGGGAGAGCATTGGCCATAGGATTTGACCCCTTATGAACCAACAAAGGCCCATGACAACTAGGAGAAGATTTACCATACAATTTCACCCCTTATGAACTAATAGAGTCCCACCATATCAAGGAGAACATTGACCATATAATTTCACCATTTTTGAACCAATTCCCATAATTCTTGGAAAGAGAATTGAGATTTGCAACGAAAATATTAACTTTATGAATCAATTGTGGATAAATCCTCACCAAGGAGAAATAAAATTTAAATACAACACATGAAAACCTAAAAAATAAAATAGAATGTTACAATATTATTAAATAAAGAGAAAATAATAATCTTATTAATAATAAAAAGTAAGAAGAGAAAACTTCGGAAGCCCTTAAGACATGGCATGAGGAAGGAGTGCAGAGGAAACTATATTTCTCTCTCATGTATTTTATCTAGTCGCGTTACATAATGTTATGAAACCAACTCACAAAAATACAGAAAAGAAAGATCAACGCCTTAGAAATCAGCCTCTTCGAGGGGGAAACCTCCTTTACATTACACAAATGAAAAATTCTTGGATGATACAAATGAAAATACCTCCTTTCTATATATAGGATTCTAAGGGGTCATAATATAATTAAAGCTGACATGACAATAATAATGTAAGGGCACAATAATAACAATAGTGGGCTTCTATGGGGCACAACTATAGCAATATGGGGACTACATGGGCACATAAATATAATAAGGGGGTTGTAATAATAACAATAAGGGTTTACACTAGTGCTATAGGGACCTAACACACAATGATCGATCAAATCCATTGCCATGACGATGTTAGAGAAAGAAGCTTGATCTCTGAATTTGATCTTTCTTTACTCCCCATATTTTTCTTTGTTAAGGCATCTAAGAGGAGGCTTGTTTGTGTTAGAGACTCCTGAACATAAACAAATCCTCTATTGAATCTCAAGAACACCACAAGTTTTGTAGAAAATGTATGTTACAATGCTAATGCTTCCAGCACATTAGTTGCGTTGGCCCCTAGTGAGCCAAGGAAAATCACCATTTATTACCTGGCCTTATATGCATCATGCAGCATTGGTGGCATTCTTAGCTATGGTCTTACTGATAGCAGTGTAATCCCTTTAAATGTCATCGAATGCAATATGTAGCTTGGTTTCTGAAACAAATATCTTTTTCCCACATCATTTTTTCTCATCTTGTGGAGGATTAAATTAATTTCATGTAGTTGGATATCTGTTAAATCAGTTTTAGTCTTTTCCCTTATTAAGAGATGGTAAGTTGTGTGCTAAAGTCTTAAACATGTTGTGATAAATCCTCTGGTAGGATCTGTTTCTTCTTATTTTTGTTTTTCATACTGTTTTCGTTGAGAATTGTGTTTGATTGATCACTCGGATCTGCTATTTTTGTTTTTTGATATAGCTTTATTAGATAATTTGTATTGATTATCCATGGAGAACTTTGAATCCAAATTTGCATTAACACATTAAATTCCACTTTAACGATAAAGTAAATCTACATTAAATTTAATTGAAATATCCCAAAAACGTATATGGAATCCATTCAAAATTCTCCTAAAATATTCCTGAAATATATTTGTGATGACCAACAAATCCTTGAATCCACAATTAAGTCCCCAACAATTCGGGGACATTTTCTAAGGGTCCACAAGTATCTAATACATGGGAATGCAAAGTACATGGGTTTTTTTTATGGTGGGAGGTAGGTCCCATGCAACATAGTTGGCTTGGAGACATGACTCTAAAACCTTTTTTCCTCTGAGGAAAACCTTGTATGGAAACTCAAGTATGCTTCCCCACATTTGTGGATGATGTTCCCAGTAACCTATTGACCTAGAGCACTACACCTAACCTAGTGTTATTTCAACTAGACATTTGCTGCTACAAAACTAGAAAAAATCCTAATAATATTGATGATAAATGGTTGATATAACACATTGGGTTGATAGATGTGAAGAACTATCTTATCCCAACTTCAATAAAGTAAGAAAGTGAAATTTCTTGTACATTGAACTTGAATTTTGAAAGTGGGTTATGGGGAGTGGCATAACAAATTTCTCATTTTAACCATCCAATCTAGATTGAATTGAAATTTTATTTGCAAGCATGTCATCCCACTCCAAAGAACTTAAGTGAGAGTAAGATTGTTGGTACCTTTCTAGTCCTAATAGGCCCATGGTGGGGAAACGTGGTAGGATTCAGATTTTATTGGGTTGCAGGGGACAACAACTTCTCCTCATAACCACCCATTCTAAATCTAGTTTTCAACTACAAATTTCTACTTACAATTTGCATTTGTATACATTAAATTACACCTATTAATCTGAGGATATGTTAAAGTCATAGTGAGAAAATTGTTTCTACAACTGGTTCTAGAATTTTTATAAGCTTGAAATATGATTTTCAACTGGGGCATGTATCAAAGTCTAAAGGTTTCTTCATCCAGTTTTACATGCATGTATTTCTTAACAACTGAAGAAGTTTTTGTTTTTGTGTTCCCATTAATATCTAACAAGGTTCTTGTTATGTAAACTATTTTCTATGGGGAAAGAGAATCTCCAAAAGTTTAAATTTTGTTAACTCAAGAACTAGTGAACATACACATGATATAATTGTTGGGAAAATAGGAATTCTAGTTTTCTAGCAAGGTTTCTGAAACAGAGGATACCCATTTGGATCATGAAACTTATTGGTTGTTATTGAGGACTTCTATCACATGGATTCTCCACAAGCCTTGTGAGTTGCCTTAATAAATTAATATTGAACACATGAGGATGTAAATAAGAAAATCAAATAATCGACATGTCATTTTGGCATCAATTTCTAGGAACTATTTTTTTTTGTGAGCAAAAAATTGTTGCAAATGAGACTCTTAATTGTCTATGTCCTGCAAAAGATGGACCTATTTATTTAAGAATTTGACATAATTATAAAAAAAAAAAATTGACACAAAGACTTTTTCCTTGAATATGGAAGATATGATTTCTAATCTTCTAAGTTATCTTATTGGCTTCAACTAATTTTTTTACATCCCTTTTTTCTCTTTTTTTTTATTTTTTATTTTAGATTGACCTTGCGAAGTACAAGAGCATCTCCATTGATTTCAATGGTTTTCTTAAAAAACAAATAGAAAAGTGTTTATTCAAAGGTTGGGTTCCAACTCTTCTTGGATATAGTTCTTAGTGTGCTTGCAAGTTTGGATTTTATGAGGTCTTTTAGAAGTACTTCTCATTCATTGCAGGGCCTGAGTATACTGCCAAATACAATACATTGATATACTTGGCAAGATCTACGTCTGCAAAATTTATTACTAATATTTCCCTTTTTCCTTTTGAGGCTGTAAAATTTTGCCTAAAAAAGAACTTTTCTTTGCTATAGGATTATCTAATGGGATCTGAAAGTTCGTTAGATCAAAATGACTTCGAGGGTGATTGTTTCTCGGCTTCTTACATATTTTCTATCAATTTTGAATAATTTTTCATGTAGTACCCATGAAATTCTATTGTGTTTCCTCAATGATTGTAGTTTCTATAAGGTATTGCTCCACTTTTGGGATGCCAAATTCCTTGTAAGTATCAAATCTCGTAGTTCATCTCATCATTATATATATTAAAGCTTTCTATAGAGTATTATTATAACCTATGCTCCTTATGGGTCGAAGGGTAGAAGCTATTTTTTGTGTTTATAAATCTATTAATATATTCACATACAAGTGATAAATAAATATATTGAGGGTTTTAGTAGAGAATTTATGATAATCTATGCTCCTTTGGAGCATCATTTTTCGTTTTAGTGTGTATTTTAATCTATTCCAATGAATTACATAACTTTCTAGGAACTACAAATTTTATTATTTGTTATCAAATGTCCACCAAACCAATACTCCAAAACATTTTTATCTAGATAGATTAATGTTAAGATTGTGCACTCTAATAGGTTTTTTTGGTGTATCGTTGTATCATCGTAGATGTCAATTTATAATTAGACTCCATTGACATCATTCTAGTGGGCCTTTATTTATTTGTGCATGACAATATAATACATATTTTAACTGATAATATTTTTTTTGTTGGTATCCTCTTTATAGCTATGCCTTAGTTTGGAATATGTTTCTATGATACACATTAATTAGCACTTTAAATAGTTTTGAGCGAAAACAACATCTGGCCCACTTAGTCAACCTTAAGAAAATCCAATATATATGCACTTTGTTGAGATAACCATGTCAAGATATCCCAACATTCCTTTATACATTTCCATTGTGTGTACAGTCGCTTGAGCTACCATTATCTAATAGATTTTGTGTGCCTTCCATAAATCTTACTTGTTTCAACTTCAACAACTTGAAACAAGTCGTGTGAGGTAGAACCAACGAGAACAAGAGCCGGAGTGATCTAAGAAATAGGTGATTTTGGCAAGGTGCCCATGGTATTGTTTTTAGTGGTTGTTAGGAGGCTATTTTTATTGAATTTGCGTATTTTTATCTGTAGGGAATTTATATTGGAGGAAGTTACGGGGACCATATTTCATCGACAAATGGAGTTGCTGATGCAGGTAGCCCATTCATTGTGGCTTTTGATTTTGAAATACTTAATGTATTTATATAAAATATTCTATGTACCCTCATGTGTATTGCAACAAATTCAATTCATCTTGCTGAGGTGAAATAATTGATTAATTCCTCATGCTATTATTTAATATTGATGAAGAGTTCTTAGTGTTTCACTTAATTTCTTGATCCATTGATTTCTAGTAATATAGAAATATTTATTTTGAGATTAGGATGTAAGTTTGGTACTATAAATAATACATGTTGACATGATGAACTATTATCTAAAGAGAAGTTTTTATGATAAGAGTAATCACTAGCATATATGTAAGGACTCATACTATGTAAAAAAAATATGATAGTACAATTTAATTGACAAGTAGGAGGAGGACAAAAGAGATAATTTTGTACAGTGAAGTGACATATAGATTCACCTTCAATTCCGTGAGAGAAATAGAGGTGGGAGAATGTTGAGGTTGCTTCTCATTGCAACACTACTACAAATTAATGACACTGATAAATATGGAAGAGAAGACATCTCGTATTTGGGTATTCGGATATCGAAAATTCTAGCTTAGAATGGAAGGTTGCTAACTTTAAAATTGAAATAAATATGAATTCATTTAATTTTCAATCTCGAATGTCCATATTATTTAACTTAAAATCGATGAATTACCTTATGGTTCAATACTTATCCCAAATGTCACTGTCTTACTACAGACACCACCAATCATTATCCTAATTATTATCTTTGAAACATCCCATGAGGGGGAAATTTAACTGTGCAATTTCAATTGCAAAAAAAAACTCAATTGAACCAATTCAAATATCGTCCACATAATGGGCCTTGAAAGTCAATCCAAAGTATGACAAAAAATTCAACTGCAAATATCATGAACATAAAAATTATTGAGACATCTAGTCAGAAAATCATCCAAGACGATATGATTTGAAAGATGCAATATAATGGTTTACTTAAGATGATAATATTTATTTCTAGTATGTTTAGAGGTGAGGAAGGGGCCGAATCTCTGTACAAGCCAATTAAATATTACCAAAACGTGTGATCTTTTCTACAAAAGAAATATTTGCGACTTTATAGTGAGGTGGAAACAATGACTTTTTGTATATGTTATCTTGCCCAAGAGTACCAATACGATACCGTCCATAAAGATCCTTGTACAAAATATATTTATTGACAAAAATACCCCTGACCAACTGAAAAGAAAATATCTTACATAACAAACCTTATCTAGGAAATCAATCGATGTAAGGAAAAAGCCATAGAGATTGTCATCAGAAGACAATCTGCTGGACTTGTAAATATAGAGAGATCGTAATATATGAAGAGTTTGGGATTATGACAGAAGGCCTCCTCATCTGTGTGATTATGCAGATCGATAATACTTTCAGCGACATAAATTCCTTTTTTTATAGGATGTCTCCATCCATGCTATGGTCCCTGTAAATATGCGTGAAGATGATGTTTGAGAAAATTATGTTTTGAAGAATAACATGTTTAAGAGTAGGTAGAACATAGATTTTGTGTAAAGAAAATTTAATAAGGGCTACCAAAGCTCTGATCTCTGACTAGTTCTTAGAATCTCTTACAAGACCCATATTGAGAGTAACAAAATGATCATTAGAAAAATATACCATTCGTGCAATTCTGAGATCAATTTAACTCTCATTAGTAGCACTATCGAAAATCCCCAAATGGTATTTGTACTAAGCATCATAGACTTAGGTTGTCTTGATGGATTTTATGAAATATTTAAGTGGGATAATAAGGCTCACCCTCAAATATAATATTATTTCTAGTCATGCAAATACCCCTAGATCTGTGACCTAGCACATACAGTTCCTCCACTCAAGAATTGAAATTGTAAACTAGTGATGATCCTTCCTGTTTACTTTCTCTATATGTGAGAAATATGAACATAATTTTGGACTTCTTTTATGAAATTAAAATACAAAAGGATATGCCATATTTTCGTTCTATTGCATTTGGAAAGTGGACACAAATCTAAGTCTCTGTCACGGCCTTCTTTGGAGAACAACCCATCTGAGGGCCTTGATTGACAAGGGAAGAAAAATTAAAATTTTTGACTTAGGAGGGGGCATTAATCTTTCAGATTAGTTTCCACCACTAGTGAACCTAAGGTCCCTCCTAAAACAAATTGTGATATAATCTATTTTTGCTTTATATATTTCCAACTGGATTCTTTAACTAAACCACAAAGTATTTGTCCTTAGACAATCTAATAAAATTTCATTGAAATTTTAGAGTAAAAGACTCCCATTTCTAAGCTAGACATGGATCCAAATCAAGTAAAATCCCATCCTTGTTGCAAAAGAAGTGTGTCCAGGGGTTGCAACATCTACAAGACAAATGATGGCTTATTGTCTTAGCTATAATAATAGCTCCTTGGAGAGTTTGTGTTGGATTTGACAAACACCCAGGTCTCCATACCTAGCATAACACTCCCTTTTACTACTTTCCATCAGAAGAAATTTCGTACATGAAGGAAAGTCAACACCAGTGCCTTCTATAGGAGGAAGAGTTTGTTGTGGACTTATGGGGAAATCTTATCCATTCATCAGAGGAGCGGAGCTATATATTTAACTTTCATAACTCTCTATTAGGGCCCAACAACTATAATCATTCTCCAGAGACTCTTTTCTTTGAGAGCTCTACCAAAATGATTAATATTCTTATGTCCCCTTCTACCTAACTTCTTATCTCTAGCAAGCCTCTTCCATTTGATAAAGGGGATGGCATATTTTTCTCTATTACTGTGTCATAGATAATTGAGGCATTTTATTCTCTAGTCTTTGATTCCTATAGGGGAATATGATAAATAGTACCAAGGCACTGGTGTGACTTCAAAGATAGATTTAATAAGGGTATGCGTGCCTCCTTTTAATGGAAAACTTGAACATCACCTTTCCGAGGGCCTTCTTTGGAGAACGTCCAATGTGAGGTCCTTCCTTGACAAGGGAATCCAAAATAAGATTTTTGCCTTAGGAGGGGGCATTAATATTTCAAATTTGGTTTTGTCACTAGTGAACATAAGGTTGCTCCTAAAGAGAAATTGTGATGTAACCTGATTTTGATGTGTATATATTTCCAAATAGATTTTTTGACTAAACCAAAGTGTCTTTTTCCTTAGACAATATGATAAAATTTCTTTGAAATTTTAGAGTGAAAGAGTCCCATTTCTAAGTTATATGTGGACCCAAATGAAGAAAACTCCCATCCTTGTTTCCAAAGAAGTGTGTTAAGGGGTTGTTACATATGCCAGAGAGAGGATGGATTGTTGCCATAACTATAATAATAGCTCCTTGGAGGGTTTTTTTTGTCTTTCACAACACCCCAAGTGTCTGTACCCAACATAACACTCTCGTTTACTAATTTCCATTAGAAGTAGTTTCCCACAAAAAGGAAATTCGTCACCAGTGCCTTCCATAGGAGGTAGTGTTTGTTGTGGAAATAGGGGGCAATATTATCCATTCATCCAAGTAGGCGAGCTATATATTTAGATTGCATAGATTTCTTCTAGAGACAAAAAATTTTAATAATTCTTCAGAGATGCTTTTCTTTGAGAGATCTACCAAATTGATTAATATGCTTGAGTCACCATCCACCTAACTGCTTAGGTCTAGGAAGGTTTAGCCATTTGACCAAGGAGATGACATATTTTTCTCTATTACTGTGTCATAGATAATTGAAAATTTTTCTTCTCAGGTCTTAGATTCCTACAGGGACATATGATAAAGATTAAGAAAACATTAGTGCAACTTCAAAGACCAATTAAATAAGGGTATGTCTGACTCTTTTTTATGGCCACCTTGAGCATCATCATTTCTAGGGCCTCCTTTGTAGAACATCCCACATGAGGGCCATGTTTGACAAGGGAAGCGAAAATAGGATTTTTAACTTAGGAGGGGGCATTAATATTCCAAATTAGTTTCCACCACTAGTGAACCTAAGATCGCTGCTCGAAAAAACTTGTGACATATTCTAATTTTGCAGTGTATATGTTGCCAATGGATTATTTCACTAAACCATAGAGCGTTTGTCCATAGAGAATATAATAAATTTTCTTTGAAATTTCAGAGTAAAAGAATCCCATTTCTAAGCTAGATGTGGATCCAAATGAAGAAAACTCCCATCCTTGTTGCCAAAGAAGTATATCCATAGGTTACTACATCTGTAAGAGAGAAGATGGATTGTTTCCTTAACTATAATAATAGATCCTTGGAGAGTTTGTTTTGTCTTTCACAACAGACTAGGTGTCCATAATCAACATACCACTCCCTTTTACTACATCCCATCAGAACCATTTTCTCACATGAAGGAATGCAAATACCAGTGGTTTCCATAGGAGGAAGAATTTATTGTGAAAATATAAGGGAATCTTATCCATTTGTCTAAGGGGAGGAGCTATATATTTAGATTTCCTAAATTGCTTCCAGAGCCCAACAATTGTAGGCATTCTATAGAGACTCATTTCTGTGAGAGCTCTACATAATTGATTAATATGATTCAATCCCCATTCACCTAAATTCTTAGGTCTAGAAAGCCTCTTCCATTTGACAAAGGGAATGACATATTTTTCTATTTTACCCTGTCATAGCTAATTGAAACATTTCCTCCTCTTGTCTCAAATTCATAGTGGGACATATGAGAAATAGTACCAACACATTGGTGTGTATTCAAAGATAGATGGGATAAGGGTATGCATGCCTCATTTTTATGGCCACCTTGAAGATCATCTTTGCGAAGGCCTTGTTTGGAGAACATCCCATGTGAAGTCCTTGTTTGAGATGGGAAGCCAAAATAAGATTTTTGAGTTAGGAGGGGGCATTAATCTTGTAGGTTAGTTTCTACCACTAGTGTGGTTATGGTCGCTCCTAAACACAACTTGTGATATAATATAATTTTTCCTTTATATATATTTCCAATTAGATTCTTTGACTACGCCGCCAAGCCTTTGTCGTTAGGGAATCTAATAAAATTTATTTTAAATTTTAGAGTAAATGATTCCCATTTCTATGCTAGATGTGGATCCAAATGAAGAAAATTCCCATCCTTGTCGCCAAAGAAGTGTGTCTAGGGTTTGTCACATCTGCAAGATAGAAGATGGCATGTTATGTTAATTATAAAAATAGCTCCATGGGGATTTTATGTTGGCTTTGACAATGGTGCAGGTGTCCATAGCCGACATAACACTCCCTTCTACTAATTTCCATCAAAAGAAATTTCCCACCTGAAGGAATGACAACATCAGTGCCTTCCAAGGGAGGAAGAGTTTGTTGTGGACGCATGCGGAAATCGTATCCATTCATCTATGGAGTGGAGCTATATATTTAGATTGCATAACTTTATTCTAGAGAAAAACAGGTTTAAGCATTAGCTAGAGACTATTTTTTGTGAGAGCTCTACCAAATTGATTAGTATGCTTTAGTTCAAATCCACCTAACTACTTAGGTCTAGCAAGCCTCTGACATTTGACAAAGGGGATGATATATTTTTCTGTATTACCCTATCATAGATAATTGAAAAAATTTCTTCTCTTGTCTTAGATTCCTACAGGGAGATATGATAAAGAGTACCAACACACTAGTGTGACTTCAAAGACATAATGGATAAGGGTATGCATGCCTCCTTTTGATGGCCACCTTGAATATAATCATTTGATATTCTTTTCAACTTTTTCATAAAGTCATACTCAATCTCGGAATCCATATGCATTGGGTTTGGGAATGAGCCCAAGATACCTCATACCAAAATAAAAGTCAAGTTCTTGGAAGGGTAATAGTGGCATTAGATCTTTTAACTCCTCGTGTTTGGACCTTACTTACACATTTGATCCGTAACCAGTACGCCGCACATGGCCTGTCCATTTTACCAACATTGATATTGTGTAGAATGAAATTGAAATTAGGTATTTTCAATTAAAAGTAGGGTGAGAACATGTTGAACTGTTGTTTATTAACTAATTACAATTCTTAGTTTGAAAATATGAAAAATAAATTATGGTTCAATTTAATGCCAACCTGTGGAAAGCAAGTCTACTCTATTTGGGATATGCTTAATTGATTGCAATCCCAATTTCATCCCCCATTCTACACCTCTTTCAGTGGAAAAATGAAGTATGTCTCTATGGCGTTCATTGATAAAAATTTGTGCATTCACAGTTAATTATGAGTGATACCATGCAATTAATGAATTGCACATCTATATTTAGATGCCCATGAAAATAAGGAGACATGCAAATATATGGTTCGAAGTCAATAATTGGTTGGGCTTGAGAAAAATTAAAAGGTTTCCTCATCCTTTTCTAGAATGTATTTCTAATTTACTTATAGTGAAACATGGAGGTTTAATGAATTGGTACAACGATAATACATGAAACGAACCAGAAAAAGACAAAGGGATGATTGGGTTGTTGTAGTAGATTCTTACGACATGATGTTGGAGATGTGTACAGAGTATGTTGTTGCCATATGATTGCGTACAATTTTGGTGTAGCTTCAGAAATTACATTTGGTTTGGGGGATGTCTACAGGCTCATGGATGGCCAACTCTAACCTTAAATTTTCCTAGAAAAAAAAAAAGAAAAAAAGAAAAAAACAAAAAAAAAAAAAAAAAACAAAAAAAGAACAAAAACAAAAACAAAAAGAAAAAATCAAAACAAAAGCAAAACAAAAAATAAAAAAATAAAAAACAAAAAACAAAACAAAACAAAACAAAACAAAAAACAAAAAAAAAACAAAGCATTGCTAAGAGGAGATGGGAACAACCTAGGAAGAAAGAAAAAAAAAACAAATAATGCTAGATATGCTCAATAGACCACTCCACTCAGGTAAACAAATTTGTAACCTCCTATGTAAGTGCAATGACTTTGAGATAAGTACCATTGATCTTAAATCTATTATAATTGATGGAGGAAAATAATGAGTTGTTCAAATTGATTAAATACTTGTGGGAATTATATAATAGGATGAAACATTTTATCATAACCATGTGTGCAACTAAGAATAACGATACACCATAAATGACAACAATAATCTCACATAGAACACATAACATTAAAACATAGATTCAAAGAGATGTTGTTAGAAACCCAACTACGAATAAGACCAAGCTGAATCAATATTTTATTAAGCAGAAACTTAATCACAAAAGCATAAACTATACATATATTTAGTGTATTTTTATTCACTTACAGGAAATTTGTAGCTGGCTATGGATGAACAACAATGATCACCAACCACAAGACATAATTTATCCTCTTCTCATCTCATCATCAAACAGACTACTTATTTGAGCTTGCATCTTTGCTATTCTCCATTTCCAGTTCATCCCTTCTATCTATTGAATGTGATTCTTCTCCACAAAATTTATTAATGGAATTCCTTTGAAGTCAAACTATTATAATGGTTCGTTTCAAACTCCAAGTGAATTATGGAAATTTTCTCAACTTTGCCATAATAAAATAATTAAATTCTTGTTACCAAATTTAGAAAGATATATTTGCAAAGATCCAATTCAGATCAACTTTCCCCTTTCTCCATTTCATCTTTATTTTTTATCTCTAATTGAATTTCCTTTTTTCTTGACATGTTCTTCTTCTTGATCAGAATCATTATTCATTACTTCGCTCATAGTATTTAAACTCATAATTTGTATCTATCGTTCTTTGTTGTTCCCTAGTGTTTCCATATTCATTCTTATATTCCTTGTTTCTTATCGTACAAGATTGGAATGTTCTTTGATTTTTGTTGACACTTTCATTAATGCTTAATTATATGGAAAAATATGTATTTAAAGAGGAGGGACTTCATTGTCTACTCTCTGCTCTTGTTCTTGATGCACAGGTTGGAAAATTATTCTTTGTCAAGGTTTGCATGGGTGACATTAAGGCAAAGAAATTCATATAGACTATTATATAACTCCCTTATCATGTCCATAGATGTAATATAATATTCCATTATTTTTTCTATTTCTTCAAACACTTACCAATACGCTAGTCGAAGTGTACATAAAATAAAACATATAGGAGTTGGTGACTGTAATTTTTTTGTTTGATCAAATTCCACTTTACAATATTTCATGGATAATCGTGCCCTGTCAAAGAAGCATAACTATCTTCCAAAGATAGCTTCTTCATCCTCCATCGTTCTAAATTATACTATTAATAATTCTTATGTACATGACTAGTGTTTATATATTCTCTTTGGTTATCTATTTATAATGATCAAACTAACTAGCATTCCTTTTAGTTGTACTCGAAATAACTTACTATTAATGTATGCTCACTTATATATGTTATCTCATCTCCATGACGTGTTTTAAATCTAGTGTTTGGGGTTTCCTTTTCTCAAGGTAGATGTATACTCAACAATATTTTCACCAGGGGTTTGCCTCTTCCTCCTCTTTGGAGCATTCTTGATTAAATCCTTTCATTTCTCAACTGACAAATCTGAAGAAACCTCTTTGTGACATCATGTTGAAAGGATATTTAATGCATTGTGCTAGAACCATTTTATTAAATTAAATTACTTTTTTGCTCTATTCTATGTCATATTTTTTTAACTAAGAATACATATGAGGCGATGCAAACACTTAAATGCGGCTACGTTGAATGTTTTCTAAGGACATTTATGCTTTTTATTGTTCGATAATATTCATCAACTACGTTTTGACTCCCTAGAGTATAGAAATTTTATTTTCATGAGTCTGATAGTCATGTTATGTGTGTTGTTGAAGACACCATGATGAAGTTTGCACATATTGAAACCATAATAGATTTGTTATTATAGCATGCATTTCCCATCCCCAAGGACCAATGTAGCAAACTCTACAACTCAAAGTGATTTTCACAGCAATATACATTGTTGGTGTCTTCCGTAAAATTGTTTCACAGCTTGTAGATAGATTGGTTTCTCTGGTAAATAATGCTAAGTGTGCTACCATTGGGGACGTAAGCTATGAACCCATCTTTGAATTTTACTAACTTGTTAATTTATATTTGTGGGTAGTCCTAGTATGTATATTTGGTGGTTTGTAGTACTAAAAATATTATGGATACTTAGTTGTTGTGTGATAACCAATCAATGTATTCTTGTGATTATCAGGTTGTGAAGAATATGGGTGTTATTGGTCTCTTTACTTGTGGTATTCCTTTACGTATTGTTATGATTGGAAAACTTAAAGGAGCAAAATGGGGTATTCATGATGCTTTCATGGTGTTGATTGGCATGTATGTTCTCTTTCTTGCTACAAGTGAATACACCATGATGGGGTATCTATAATGGTTTCAAGGTGTTCATTGGCAAGTAAATTTTTTCTCTTTCCAGTGACATGTGAATACACCATTATTTTTATTGAATTAATGTTGGGGTACTCCTAAATTATTTATGATTTTGCATGCTTGACAAAAACCATGCATTGAATAAGGTTTGCATTTCATGTATTTTGACACAAGAAAACTACTGACTTTTGTTGAGAATCTTGAATCATTTTTATGCTCTATTCTTCATATTATGGTCATTTTTGTTTTTATTTTGCTACTTTTTCACTGACACTATACTGATCTAAGAGGTTATGAAAATTAAGAAGATCACTATTCAGTAGAATTTTCTTTTTTGTTTTGTTTTCTTTTTTGTGCCTTCTAGGAGGAAGGCTATTACAATGTGATTTAAAATTCACACACCATTATTTAATAGGCTAACCACTAGTGGAGTTAAACCCCTTACTGGGAAACTCAAAGAATGGGGCTAATTTGAAGAAGGCATTCTCGAGATCAAATTGTAATGCCTAAATCCTATCCTGCAACACAAAATTTAGACATGATTGAATAAAATACCATGGACGATTGACTCTATATTTTTATTTCTTTCGAATTTAGGTTGATTCACACAACTTGGGAGTGTTTGTGAAATTCTTATATTTTAAGGTTATATTTTTTTAAAAGGTTGGTTTCATGTTACCTTTTGCATCCATTCAAACATTAATAGAGAATTAAACATTGAGTTTGACTATTGGGCTGAGATGGCTAGATCTTTAATGACCGTAATGTTGAGGAAAAGTGGGGTTACAAGGTTTTGTTTAGTTCCTTATTCCCCATTTCTAAAATTATAAAATATAAAAATAATAATGATAAATTTGCTATTCAAATCCAAATTCATCATTATGAAATCCATTGGAAATGTTATAATTCTACCAATCCTGAAATCCTGAAAATTGTTAACTCTATTTAATTCAAAATGGGAGACGAAATTCTACTTTTTCTTTATAAGCACTGAAGAGATTGGAACCACTCTCAAATAGCCTAAAAGAATTAATGGTAATGCTAAAAATTTAAGTAAAATTTACATTCTCTTGATCTTAAAGGGAATGTTACTTTTAGTTTATGAATTTAATATTACCATTAATTACCAAGATCCTAGACTCCTTAAAGATCTATTACTTGTTTTTTATCTATCTTCATGGGTTCAGAAAAAAAATTCTTGGGACGAGCTCTTAGGTGTTCCCATTCTTTAAGAAAGGGGGGGGAGGGTACTTAGATGTCCCCCTTTTGGGGGAAAATTTCCGTCACACTTGGAAAATTAATTTGGAAACCATGTTGTCCAAAATTAGGTCCACTTAAATAAATGATCTGTAAATACTACATCAGAATAACTAAGATGGGAATTGTATTATGGCCAACTATCATATATGCAAGACTCATATATTTTTTTATCCCATTTATCTTCACAAGATGAGCTTTGATGTGCGGGGATCGAAGAAACCTGTAATACATTGAATACAATTGGTATTTTAAATATTTGTTCCCAACTCGAAATGTGTGACAACGGATGTATTAGTAGGTATTGAAGAGAATGTTAAGCCAATGAAGGCCCTGCACTCACCATTCTTCCTTTATATATCATTAGAGTTTGGGGGATTCATAAGAGTTTCATTCCAGAGGTATTCATGTGGCCCATGTCAAAACTGTGCATTGGATTTTGTGTTGGCTCCATCATATTCAGTATCTTTGGTGAATTTCTTACTCTACATGATTTTGATATTTATCCATCTTATAATGCCTATTTTTGTCAATTTTTGCTATACTTATATACAATTTTTAAGTTATTCAGTGATTTCTTTCATCTGTAAACTTATATTAGAGGAGCCATAAAACATGGGGACTTTAGCTTTGTACTTTGGTTAGTATCATGTTTAATCAATCAACCTTGATGCTTTTTTTAGGTGGTTGAGTGTAATAACCATGTGAAATTTTATTTCTTGTTCTAAAATAATTACGTTCTACATTTGTTGGATAGTTTTTTATGTCAGTTGAGCAAATGAAACCCACAAGACTTTACAAAGTTTTACAATTTAATCAAAGTTTTAGAATTTAGAATTTATAAAGTTTCAAGGCCTAATTATTTTAAGGGTGCTAGATCAATGGAAAAGAACTTGCTTTACAAGAAGGTGGTTGGTGCTTCGATTCCATCATGCCCTAATATTGATAGGGAATGGTGATAATCACTATCTATCCCTAGATATTGAATGCCAAAAATGATGCATATTTAGATGCAAATTCAGTCTCAAACATAGAACAAAATCAGATCAAAATGTTGACACAAAGTAAGGCAGAAAAAATATGAAAATTTGGATGGAAAAAATGATGTAAAATTAGAAAAAAAGAGGAGGCAAGATTAGATGAAAAGGTGGACCTAAAAATTACGCAACATTGGAAACATAAGTAGACACAAAAGATGACCCAAAATGGGCATAAACATAGCTAAAAAATGGAATTAAAGTGATGCAATGTTGGATGAAAAAGGCGATGCAAAACTTGGTGTAAACACAAATGTAGAAGTGGATGTAAAAAATGGCTCAAAATTGAATGTAACATTAAACACAAAATGGGATGCAAAGGTGGACACAACACATGGCTTAACATAGGATGTAAATATACATGCAATTTTGGATGCTCAAAAGGATATAAATTTGGATGCAAGAAATGGTGTTAAAAATGAAGAAAAATTGCATGCAACAAATGATACAAAATATGGTGCAAAATGGGATGTGAGAAAGGGAGACAAATCAAGTGTAAAAGTGGACGTAAAAAATGCTCCAAAAAATCATGCAAAAATGGGCGCAAAAATGGATCTAAAATTTGGTGCTAAATCAAATTCAACATATGATGCAAGGATAGACACCAAATCTGGTGCAAGAATGGATGCAAAATAGGTACACAATTGGAAGAAAAGGCTAGTGTAAGACTAGATGCAAAACCTATCGTAAGACTAGATGCAAAAATTGACACAAAATCAATACAAAAAAAAGGCACTAAATTTGATGCAAAATATGGTGTGAACTTGATAAAAATGATGGAAAAAAATGAAAGAAAAGAATGACACAAGATAGGACGAAAAAAATGACAAAAAATAATTGAAAAAAATGACACAAAACTAGAAGCAAAATCTGTCATAAAATTAGATACAAATCTTGGTGCAAAATTTGACACAAAAAATGATGCATAATTTTGTGTGAAAAAGGATGCAAAATCTAGCATGAAAAAAGATACAAAATCAGGTGCCAAAAACAATGCTTTAAAAATTAGACAATAGAGATAGATTTAGCAGTAGGTTGGTCATCCAAATTTTAAAAATAATGCACTAAAATCCAGTGTTAAATCTGACGAAGATTGATTGTTTCTTTGTAGTGAAGCACGAATGTGGGAATTAAACAAAAGGACTTAACCGGAGAATACCAGTGCTAAATTGCCTCACCCTTATCAATAAAATCCGCACTTTACCTTAATCCATCCCTTATGACTAGGAAGACACAATGAACACATCATAACTAGTTTTACGGTGATCTCCACCCAATCACTAAGCCAAAAAAGCGTTGATGGCACCAGATTTATCCACCTACGCCATGATTAATTTTCCTATTTGCTAGTCTCTCAGGCTTTACCATAATCAAAACCTGGACCATTAGGTCCTAAACTGAGACACACTCTCTAGGCTTTACCGCATATCCAAAAGCCAATATTACTAGACCCAACAGAGAGAAAACTAGCTCTTGGCTTTACCTTATATCCTGCAATTCACTGGTAAGGATTCCTAGGCCAAGTGAGGCAACACAATCATAGCTTTACCGCAACCGATGGGTCAAAGGTCACTAGGCTAGTGGCTTTACTGTGATCCACAGTTCGGTTCAAGGACCACTGGAATCGGTGCCCTATCATTAGAAGGTCAACCCCATTCATCTTGGAATGCATTCGGTAATTCATCTCAATCGAAATATGAGAACTCCTTCACACCATAGCTATTTGTAAATGGCAGGCTGATGAAAACAATATCACACCTGGTAAAACCCATGCCATGATAGAAAATAGCCACATGTGATTGCATGCATGTGCGATATATCAAGGAAAATACACATGTAATTTGATAACTGGAATGAATCATGTTGTAGATTCTTGATCCTGCCTTTCCATGTTTGATCCTTGATTACTCTTTCCTTCTTTGCCTTTCTTGCTCCAATGACAAAGTTCTTCAAGAAAACTCTGAGTGTCGAAAAGTATGCAGGAGAGAGAGAATAATTAAAAAGCTCCAAAGCTAAACTGGCAAAAGGTTACCAATTGATCCTCATAAGAATTTTGATGAATGAGGCCTCTATTTTCTTCATTTTCCATTATTTTCCCTCATTTTCCTCCTCACATGCAAACTGTGACCTTTCACCTCCTTTTTCTCTTAATTTCCATTATTTTCATAAATAATTGTGCCGAAAATGTCATTTTCCCTTTCCAAAGACTTATTCATTGCCTTTGCAAATTTCCTTAACCATAAACAACTAAATGCACACTGTGTAGGATGTCTTGCCAAACATTCATCTTGGAATAAGCATCCCATTCATATGTGGTTATTGTTTTTAACTTTTACTATATACAATTTTCACCAAGGTTTCTTCATTATAAAGGAGACAGATATTAATAATTAGAAATCGCATTCTGCAAAAAAAAATAGAGAAGAGGAAAACCAATGAGCAATTTGAATGCAGTTTTCATGGCAGGTGGATTGCTTGCAGTTTTAATTGGTGCAAATGTTTGTGTTTTTTCATGAGATATCTTTGTTCAAGTCCAAATAATGGTGAATGAATATCAGAGGGAAACATGATTATTTTTTTTGTGTGACTTAAATGATGAATTTTTTTATTCATTATGTCTCAAGTGAGAAAAAAAATCAGAAATTAGAATGCTAAAATCAGTAGATATTAAATGCACCCCTAAATATCATAGTCATTTTTGTTGTATATGTCTACTTGGAATGCTTATTTCAAGATGAATGGCTATGGAAGCTTAAATTCTTGCTTTTCTAGACAATTTTGGTGCAATATGGTTTCCCTAATTGGCACGTTTAGTAAAGTACATATGCAATTTAATGTAGTTATAGAACTATGATTAATATTGAGAGATGGTTTTTATTTTGAATTTTGTAGTCATCTTTGGCTAGAATGTTATTTGTTATTTATAGCATAGTAGATAATGCTTTCAATGGCTAGTAATGAATATGATAATCATATTACCCATTTTTGGTCATTGCTATTTACAAAAATAGATTATATATATATATATATATATATATATATATATATATATATTATAATGTATATATATAATTTATATTTGTATATATAACATTTAATGCAATGTTAATTTCTCTTTGTACACAAGTGTTGTGGTGCTTGAATAAATTCATGGATACAGTGCTATATATACTATTGTCCCTTGTGTACATTGTGCCTTGTGTGATCATGAATACATTTGAACTATGTATGGGCTATGCATGAACATGAAGTATATGTGACTAATTTTATTGTCATCAATCATAGAGAGACAATTTAGATAGAAGAATTCTAAAATCATACATATAGCAAAAAAATAGATTTTTTATGGAAAAACATTGTATAGGTATTTGTCAAAAAAACAACTTGTGGTGTGTTTTATTGACCAAAATGCTTACATTTTTTCTTTGGTGCTTCTTGTTACATAGAAATATCAATTACTAGTTTTTCATGTTTTGACTTACCATTAACTCCATGTATTGTTTTTTGTCTACCAATTATGCCTAGATTTGGTTCATGCATATGCACACACTAAATATGAGACTTTTCCCAGCTACTATGATGTTGATATCTCAAAAAAATATGATTTTGATTTATTAACCATAAGTGTTCTCAAAAAATTGAAGCTATATCCATTTGCACCAAGTATTAAAAAGAAACATTACATTATGCTAGGAACCTAACTTTACATTTTATTGGATAACATAATATCTTTATAATGCAACAATAGGTTAGTAACTTAGACATGGTGCAATTGATAGCTTTATAGTAATAAGCATTTGAATATATTTATTATTTCAATAACCTTATCAACATGATAATTATTTTAAGTAGTTTTATGTTTCTTATCTTAAATTAGAGCTGTTGATTATAGAAATCTATATTGGAATTTGTTTTTGAACCTAATATTTGGATTCTATTTGATTACACAATTTGAAAAGAATTCACAGTAATTCTATAAAAGATTACAAAATTTTGCAAATTAAATATTGTGTTTTGAAAATTGTTAAAATGATAATAATGATTTTGTTTCTATTATTTTAAATTGCATAAATATCTTTAGTTCTAAACTATGTTTCAATTGCAAAAAATGCAATCTTAAAGGTTCCTTATGGCCATTTCATATACTCCTTTGTCAAAGTCCTAAGTATCATTTTCGGAGTATTGTGAAACAAAAAATAAGGAGAGAAATTAGTCACAAAGACAACGTGGACTACATAATATATGAGATCTAAAATTTTTCTAGTATCATATGTGTTGATTGAACATTCCATGCAATCAATGTTGTTAATGCTATAAATCATTGTTACATTTGGCCAATTTGTCAGTCTGTCTCAATGTACTTTATCCAAATGAAAACTAGTTCTGCGTTGAAAGGATCAAAATTGCAAGAAATTGATCAAACATTATCTAGATTCAATCTACATAGATTAGAGAATTTCTTCTATTATCCCGGTGACTGTTTATTTGAGTCATTTGGTGTTCTTCACTTTCACTATAGTTTAATTGATATAGGACATGGAATTGTAAACCAATTTTGACATTTGCTTATCTCATGGAGATTATGCTACTTTACATTCATTGCATACATAATTGACTCTTGAATAACATCAGAATATGCATGATGTAAATAATATTGAAGTGTACTTCAAAGGATTGTCTAGACGTTCTACTTATGATCCATCTACAATTAGCTTATGAGGGGATGCATTTTGTATCAAATGGTTCCCAAGTGGTTATTAGTTCAAGTCAATATTTGGGTATTGACAAATGTTCAAGCATATCTACAATTCAATTCAAACATGCATGGATATCAATATAATATTTTTCTACATAACCAAAATCATGCATGTGGACATTTTGAACCAATGTTGTTACATAACACAGTAGATAGTGTAGCTTCAATAAATAGAATGATTGGCCCATGCATTTCCACATACTAATTATCACAAGGACAATTTCACATATTGTCAATTGGATAAATCTTATTTGAACAAGGCCTCATGATCTATTGAAAAATTTCAATGACTTCCATGGCTCTTTTGTTGAGTATGTTTGCACACTTGCACCATGGTTTGATATGCACAAAATTTTTACAATTGTTTCATTTGCAATGATGATAGAGCTATCAATTTCTTAAAAGAACACCTGAGTGCTAAAAACATTGAAAAAGAGAAATGTGTCAATGATTGGCAAGCTTATATTATAAATTTATTAATGCCATATGCACATGGACATATAGAGGGAAAATGTTTTGCTATACAATGGATATGTGAACTCATTGATGTTAACATATATATCTAGAATATAGAAAGAAAAGATAGTTCCTTGAGATTCTGTTCCTTGAAAAATTTCACCAAAGTCTTGTACCTTATGCATGTACCAATATATACATCACATGCAAATTTCCACGAAATTCTAGAAATTTAGAATATTGAGAATATTAATGACAATGAAAATTCACCACAAATGCTCCAAGGAATATCAGAAAGAGATAACTAAAAGTTGATCTCAAGTATACCTTCTAAATATTTGGTGAGCAATAAATCTAGGTTTAAAGCATTTTTCAGTTGACAACACAGTATATATATATATATATATATATTATATATATATATATATATATTATAATATATATATATATATATATAGATATATATTTGTTGTATTATCAAACGATTCCACATCATCAAATGAGGACAATAATAACTTTTCAATGTAGACAAAATATAACAAATAACTCTCTATTTCTTTTTCCAATGCTTATAATAAGTGATACATTGACTTACATCAATTGAAATCTGTAGTACGAGCAGAAGTTTCTATAATACAAGAAGTAGAAAAGAAACATATAAAGTCAAATAAACCAATTGAGACATATTTGAAATCAATACAAGACATGCCTACATATGCATGTTGCATTTTTTAAAGTCCTTTAGATAGGCCATGCAATCTATTAACAAAGACATATTATATACCATTTTCTATATGATGTCTACTTCAAACTTCAAAGCCATTACACAAGTAAAAAATGAGATATTAGTGACTACATTTATTTCAAGTGAATTAATACTAAATTTGAGTAATTTTAAGTGACCCAACTAAAAAATACTAACTTAAATGACTAACCTAGTCCATGACTAAAATATATGACTAGATCATAAGTGACAAAATAAAAAAATGATTAATGTAAATCACTACTATAGCCCAAGAATAAAAATATAAACAACTAACAATTACAACCAGGGTATGAATTCGTCATTTATGCTAGTAATTTTTAATTGTGTCACTCCAAAAATGGAAAATTGCAATTTTGATATTGAAGTGTTACATTTCACTAAAGCTTAACACTGGATATGGAATTGAAGGCCCTCTTTTCATTAACTTTCACTAAGTTTTATAATTGCGGATGATTAACACTAGAGATTGAAGCATGGGGATTTTTATCCCCACAACAATGTGATCAACATTCAGGTTCAAAACATTGCTACTTGTCATAAATTTTTGCATGGTGTGATGTAATGATTTACACTAAGCCATATTTGAATACAGTAGTGGAGCCAGGAAAATATCACTAAAGTTCATTTTGAAATCCTTTTGTGTGATCTTCGCTACCAAGAGTAAATTGACCCTAATACAAAAGCCTCATTGATTATTGAAACACAAATTGCTTAAGCCCACAACCAACAAATGTTCTTTTCATGTCACCACAATCTCCGCCTCCTCCTCACAAAATTGAATCAATAATCATAACCATTAGCCTTAATGAAGTAGATGAAAAGAAATTCTATCTAACATAATTGCTTACAACAAAGATAAGTAGGAAGCAATAATTATTCAATCTAGAACTTTGCAAGCCTTTACAATAACCCAAGCTTTGTTGCATTAGTTCTCTTAATCATCCAATGCTAGACATTCCACCATGAACATGTGGTATAATCATGTTATGTTTGTTGTGATGAAAAGGGGGATATGGATACAATTTCATGAACATGAAACTAATGAAAATCGTAAACACCCATGAAACTTGAATATAAGTTTGCTAAATTCATAAAAAATAAGATCAATAATTTATTATTGAATTCATACTAAAATTGTATAATCTTCCTTCTCATAACAGAAAATATAAAACAAAAAGTTACATCCAACCTTATCCACCATTATCCCCACTTCCTTTCTGATGTTCCCCTTAGCATATTTCAATTAACACAATGAAAGTGTTGAACATTTGCTTGTAAAATAAGTTCACTCTAAGAAAAATGAGAATAACATTACCTGCAAAGCTATGCACATTGTAGTTAAATTATTTTAAATTGGGAAAACCTAAAGTACACAATTTTAATATATATTTATATATTTGTTATTTCTATATATCATTGGGAGATTGAAGGAATCTATTTTTACTCAGCAGAAAGATATATTTGGACAGGTAAGATAATCTTCTAATAAATTAATCGTCATTTTAACTATAATTCAAATTTTATACATGATAAAATTATATTTAATTATGTTCAAACTATAAATCATTTAAAATAATTAAAAATTTAAATAAAAATTCTTTTTTTTTAACTTTTATAATTTTAATTATATCAAAATAAAAAATTATTACAAAACTACACCACTTCTATTTAAATTTTAAACATAAAAATGAATTAACCTTTATAACATTAAATATATTAAAAATAAAAAAAATAAAAAATAAAAGTTTCTTTCTCAAATATATCTTCCATTTCCGCTATTTTTGTGCCATCAAAGATTGAACCCACTTTGGCGGGGAATTTTTTCCCAACCAAAGATTAAACCTACTATGGCAGATAAATTTTTATGCATACAATGGTGCTACACAAAAATAGAAAATACAAAAACAAATTCGCCTTTTCCTTTCCATTGTCAAACTTCCTTTGCCGCCTCAATTTATATACCACGACATTCCTCCCAACTCCATTGATATTGGCATCCACTCAATCCTCATTTCTACCCTAGCCAAAGTTAAACACTGTAGAAAATTTTCCTATATGCAATGTTTTATTCGCACTTCATATTGTCCAAGAAAGGACCACTAAGAACAATATGGATTAGAGCTCATCTAGAGTGCAAGTTGCACAAGGATCAAGTCACAAAGACCAACATCAATGCTTTTGTCATCATGTATTGATGCCTCCCTTTTTCTTTCTATTGGTGGCGAGGGGATGCAAACACCTTTTGCACTTCAGTTCTTGTATGTGAATTGGGGTTTAGGACTCTAAAAGTTTAGATACATGAAACATTTTTTGAATGAATTAATTATTTTCTTATATAATGTATAGTTATAATGGTAATCATTGGAATTGGTTTCCATGTCCTAAATAGTTAAAAAAAATATAAAAACATATAGATGCAATTTTTTTCATCTCAATTCAATGCAAGAAGAATTTGGATTTTTAAGCTTTATTATGTGAGTTGCCAATTAATGGCCTATGAAATGCAAAGCTTTGACCAAACTAAAAAATCACACTTTAAATTGATGCATCTTGAGGTGGGGACGATGGTAGCAACATGAAAATTATCTAGGTCTATTATAGAAGAAACATAAAAATAATTATTCAAACAATTATATGTCCTAATATGTAGGATACTATAGGGCTATAAACAAGTCCATGAAGATAGAATTTTAGTGGTAGAAATAAAAATTACATGAGCACAATGGCCAACAAGGACATAAAAGAGAAAATCCATATTTGATTAAACCAAAAGAATGGAGCATAAATTACATATAAGAGATGCAAAGGTAAGAATTAGCTTTCTCTATTATGTTTTCTCCCTTTCTTTCAAGCCTGATATCTTTTTTCCAAGGAAAAAATTGAACTTTCTATTAAGGGACTAAAAAGTTACAATTGTAGATGCATTTAAGAATTCAAAATATTTAATGTCCTTAAGAGAAACATATACTAATCCATCTTTGGGTTGATCATAGTATAGAATCCTACTCAAACCCATAAACCAAAACGAGCGATATCTAGATCTTGGGCCTCGCCATTAATGAGGAAAATGACCCATAAATACATAAACTATTTTTTTTCAAAATATACAAAAATTCATTTACATAAATGATTGTATAGATTTTTTGACAACTGAAATGACAACAACATAAAAAAAAGTAAATAAACAAGTTGCTCATAACATTTTGTTGAATATCCATTAGATCAAGAGTTAAAGGGTTGCTAATCCAACACATGGATCCTGTCTTCCTTAACTTCCATTATGCGCCAAGAGCCCATAGCTTGTTGCAAACCCTCCTTAAAAAGGAGGTATGCTTGTGTGTCCCTATCCTTGGTTCTCCACCAACTGACTTGCAGTGCTATCCATCGAAAATGTTGTTGTTCCATCACTCTCTTGAAATTCCTTGTCAGGCCCCTAGACCCCTGCCTTTGATGCAATGGTATACGAGCTTCCAGAAACCCTCATCCGCCATCCAGGCTCCTGTCAATCATTGTGCCTCTATGTTTCCCTACTAGAGATGTACCTGGATGAATGACCTTTTCTAAAAAAAATTATGTAATTTCTAACCCCCAAATCATTAGAATATCCTCCATTTTGGGTTCCATGTCAACGCAGTCCCCATTACTATTGTCCCTGTTTGTAGGGTAAAAACAACCACCCTTAAAAACTTGTTGTTTACCTCCTTCAATAGACATGTGCAGCTCAGGGAGATCACAAGAGAAAACAAACAAAAAAGTTGAAACCCCTCCCTTGAAACAACCCTTTCCTATAACACCATTCCATACTTCACCATTCCTCAGGATGCTACCATTGTTGCCAAGTACAACCCTTGCACTGTTTTGTTTATTCCACCTACATATAAGTGTAGAACCCTCCCTACATGCCATCTCTATTCCCAATGTTTCCCTCCTGACCTGGGTTATTCTTTGTCACTTTGGCTTCACATGGATAAGCCAGACATTTATTTTCTAATGTTGAGAATCTGTTAAGCTCATGGCAATGGGGGACACATTCTCAATGTGGTCTCTATTTATTTTTTTGATAATACCTTCCCCCTTTGATATCAATTTTCTCAATTTATTTTATTGTTAGTTTTTCATAGGCCCTCGATCTAGTCTATGACTAGATCTCAACACATTAGCACACTAGGAACCCATAAATAGAAACTTAGCACAACATAACAAATTAGAAAGCTAGTCCACAAATTTATTTGACCCACATCTCATTTATCATTAGTCAATTAATGAGAAAACATTAGGGATCCCATGCTAGGGATCGTGGCCCTTCATAAACCTTGATACAAACTAGTATAGATAGTACCTAAAATCTAGTGCTTGAGGTCTAATCATTTATACCTTCAATCTTCTCATCACAACAAAGACAAAATATCTTGACTTACTTGTTGTAGAAGCTACTTATATTCATCCCTTTCTGTCCTCTTTTTCCTTTATGTACCTTCCCATTCTTTGCCTCAAAAATTACACAGTGATCAACTTCTTTAGACATTGTCCTCTTGTTGCCAACCTAGTAGGATTCTCAAATAGATCCTTGAGTTTCGACCTATCCCTTAAACCCTTAAACTCCTTGCTGCCTCCTTATTCGTGTACAATTAATTTCTCATAGTAGGGTTTTCCCTTCAATGAACTTTACTTTATCCTTGAAATACTTGTTTTTCAAACATCCATCCCTCAAAATACTTCACTTTTCAGCCTTGTACTAGTCCCCCACTTGTTGTACATAATCTGAGTGTGTTGTAGCTTCCTTTAGTCTCCTATCTAAGGCTTTCAATCTACTCCTCTACCCCTTTGGACGTACTCCTTATACCCTACCTTAAGCATGACACTCTCTGCCTTGTTATGGATTTGTGGCGTAGTTATAGAGGAGACCTTTTAACCTTGTCCAAGATCCATTTTTGTGTATAGACCCTCAGTGCTTTGAAGGGAAGACCTAACCTAAAAACCATGAACCTCCTAAACCCTATCCTTTTTTCAATAACATCAATTACCGTCCATACATAAACATGCTTCACTAGGAACTTATTAACCAATAGAAAAAAGAATTCATTAATCGTCTTCTATTTAATTTACCCTTTCAAAAGGAATGTCTCCAATAACAAGCTTGCATATCCATCCCCTCCTTCACCATCAAATCCAAGAAGCCTTAACATCCACTTTCTCTCTTTTATGTACAAATGTTTTCAGTTTCTAGCATTTTTTAAGTTTCAACGTCTTATTTATAATCTGTTAGCTAGAACTATTATTTATTTACTTAGTTTCTAGCTTGTTCTTAAATCTCAACATATTATGTTTTTATAATTACTTTAGGTGATGTTATGGAACTTCCACTTTGCATTGGCACTAAATGTAATATTGTGGTTCTATTGACATGCTTCTGTTGTCATTTGTTGAAAATTAATAGAATGATCGTACCTTATCTTATGCATGATTCTTTTTGTTTTCATGAGAATGGTCTATTTTTTATTTTCTTCAAAATACAGACATTGGAAAAGTTTCTCATAGAAGAATACCTTTGGTTTTTGTGCTGGGACCTTACTCCTCATAGTGCCCAAGATATTAATCATCTAAGGATATGAAATGAATTGCAAAGAATTAAAATTAAGGGCTTAGACCCTACATTATGGTAATTAAAAAATTGTTGAATATTGAGAATACAAAAAAATACATCCACATAAAATATTCCATTGTCGATAACCCCCTCTAAAATGTATAACAAAATAACTTTGTACAACTCTCAACAATAGAATTGGCACTTGAAAAGTTGTAGGTTAGAGTGGTTTAGATGTCTATTTTTTTAATATAAATTCAAGCCAGCTCAAAGGATACTATTTAAAATCAAACAAGGAGAGGATGATAAATCTCACAAAAAAAATTTAAAGTCTCCAAAAACTAAAAAATCTTGAAGATGAAATGTATGGAGAAACAATCTCCAAGAAATTTAAATAATTGTGAAGAAAGCAATGTGAATGAAGAGAATTATATAAGAAAGTTATCTTCTAGAATCAATTTCACAGAGCATGAGTTAAAAAATGAGCATGACAGTTGGTCTACCCGAAGTACATATATTAATCTATAGTATGAAAAGGAAGAGGGAGGGAGAAACTACGGTATCAAAGATAAGCTCAAGTATGCCACTCTATTTAAGAATGATTGTGTGCCAGAAATCATTTGTGAATAGTAAATCTCCTGAAGTAACAATAGTTCCTAGGACGTCGTCGAAAGATAGAGGAGCTCAGCATGTTGATGGTCATGGAAAATGGGTTGAAACTAGAAATTAGCAGGAAAATGTAACATGTACAAAACATATCATTGAACAAAAATGTGAATGGGGATGAAAACAAATTTCAGAAGTAGGATGGTTAGTATCATATTTCTAGAGTAAAAATTTGAGCTAAGTAAATGATATCAATTGATGTTCCCCCAAGGTGAAGTTGATTGTGGTGCAATGAGGCACACAATAGGCCTCTTAGATAATATTTCATGTGTGAGAGTATTCTAAGGATAAAATTCTATGTCTAGAGGTCAACATCTCAATGGGTTTCTTCTTTGGTGTAGAAAAATTTTGGTAGCGCTAATATGGAAGATTCTGGATACATTCAGTGCTTATGTATCTCAATGAGCCCTCCAATGCATGCATACATATTAAACTGGGAAAAACTCTTACATCTTATAATGAAGAATTCCCATAGTTTCACATGTTTTTTGAGCCTTCATGCCTTCTTTATATGAACAAGACAACGTCTAACAATGATACTAACAATTTTAAATTTTTCCTGCTTTCGCAGGAATGCTAGATGTAGATAGTTACAATAGCTATTTTTTTCATGAAGTCTGCAAAAGAATCAAAGGCCACAGTGAGAATGCATGCCTTCATATTCATTTTTTTGTATACAACATTGGAAATCTAATGTTCTGAGAAATGGGGATACAAATCTCACACCCATAGTGACCTTGAAATAAATTCTATCTTGAAACTACAACCATATTCTATGGGAATTTTTTAAAAGAGATCTAGAAGAGGTCCTAGAATCTATATGCTATAAAGAAATGAGTAAGAAACATCTAAGAGATCTAGGCAAGGTCTTGGATATGTATACTATTCTGAATGGAGAAACAAAGTACGTTATACTTGATCATAAAGTGTCATTATGCACAAGAGGTTTGGGCTAACGTTGAACAATTGACAGGATTAAAATGCCTGGGAAGGCTAAATGGTGGAAGAATGTCTAAAAGAATGATGTAACAAAATGGAGCCAAAGGACTATAAAGGGTTTTCCTTATATGATTTTGTGTTGTATCTGGTTAGATAAGAACTCATAGATTAAAGAAAAAACTCCATCACAAATCAGATCCATCATGTCTAACGACTAAGTTCAAGTCAAAAAAGCAGTCCAACATATATACAGCCTCTAAAAATTGATATATTCCAAGCATGGGTATTTTTTATTGTTCAAGCTAGGGAACCCTAGAGATTACAGTAGTGCAAGTGGAGTTTTGTACTTAATTGAGACTCGTAGAGTGAAATTCAAGGCTGGTTTATGGGAAGAATCAAGAAAATATGTAGTACTTGTGGAACTTATTTTTCTAATACAATGTTCTCACAAAATGTGAAGAAAATTCAGGTCTTTAGCAAAATCCATTTTGGTGATTAAATGGATGATGAGAATTATTTAACTTTCCAATTTCACTCTCAAGCCTTTTCTTGATGATTGAAGGAGATGAAAAATTTTACAAACATGTTTATCTATAGTTGAATAGGTAATAATATTCTTTGTCCAAGGAGGCAAGATAGGTTGTTGAAGGTATCTTAATTAAGGAGATCAAAGAGGTATATTTTGTTATCTCTTTTTGAAGGTTCTGAATCTAGATTATGAGAAATCTAAAGAGCCCTAACACTATTCTATATTTCTTAATTCTTACTCTATTTTTCGAGGTAAGTAGTGATAGGTCTATAGCTGCCTATTTTTTAGTTGTTAATATTGCAAGACTAGATATGAATTGTATTTTGAGATTTTAGTAGAATTATAAAAGCACTGTTTTCCTTTAAGGAAGGTAAGTTTTTTTTTTTTTTAATATTGTACAAACTTTATTGGGGCATATGTAAGGTCCATAAAACATGCATGTGTAGTATGAACACACCAAATCTAGTTTCCACTCAAACTATCAATATAAGTGGTGAATTTTTCATAGGATTGAAAAAAAAAAATCGCAATTTTATTGCCAAGGCTCTTATTTTAATGATTCCCTTGGGAATTCCAAAATAATGTGGAAAGCATGTCCAATGACAATTCCTTTCACACTGAGACCTTGAGATATTGTGGTGACTTATTTCTCAGGCCCTGCATAAATATTTGGTTTTCATTCGCCACAACCTTGTTTTCCATGGATAATAAAACATTTTTTTTGTGAGGCCCGAGAGAGATGTGGTTGTTGTTATTACCTCCTAATCCCTGTAGTCTATCTATGCTATTTTAGGAGAAAGATGATGAGCTGGGGGAAAGAGGCCATTATTGTTGGTGTGTATATGCTTTCCCTGGCTAAAACAATGGTTTTGCTCTTAGGCAAAAGTGAGATTTGCTGCTATTATTGTCTCCTAATCATTGGGGTCTATCTAGATTTTTCTTAGAGTAAATATCACAAGTTAAGGGAAACAAACCATTATTTTTAGTCCATCTATTTGTCTTCCCCTTTCCTAGATTTCTAAAATTGGATTTTCAAAACACATATGCCTATATCCAGATTACAGACATATGGAGATCAACACGATAAGAGAATAGATTCTGCATCAATATTCGTATGTGGAAATACGTAGAGTATTCATATATTTATGCATGGACCCACACATATACTAATTACAAATAGAATATAGTATTCCCATAGAACATAAAAGAAATTAAAACCAATTTTAGCCCATTGGTTGGGCCACACAAGTTTGAAAATCCAAGTATATGTTGATATTATTTGTGAGATATATAGGTCTACATGAAACTATAAACCAATTTTCATGTAGTCGTTGTTATAAGCTTCAGTGTAGGCCCTTATGAAGTAGGTATGTTGTTCTCCAAGATATACCATGGAACCAAGACAACTACAAAATGGACCAATCTATTGGCTTAGAATGCAGACTTAATAGTATGTTTCTTATCGATGGTGGGTTATACTAAGAGAAGGGAATGAATGATATTTATAATTAACTCATTCCATTCTTATTTCATGTGAAAATGGATGATCTATGCAAAGTACAAAGAGTAATCTCAACATTTTACTTGGTTTTGTGGTAAATTGAAAATCTGAGTCTGCATTGTACACTTTCTTGATATTCTCACTCACACAGAAATATGTTTTTTTACAAAGATATATATATATATATATATATATATATATATATATTAATATATATATATATATATAATATATATATATATATATTATATATATATATATATATGTGTGTGTGTGTGTGTGTGTGTGTGTGTGTGTGTGTGTATATAAACAAGGACACAAAAAGTCATTGAACGAAGTATTATTTGAATTTCCCATCAAAGGATAAGAGAAACTTATGTCTTTTCTTGTGTCAAATTATTTTTATTGATTCATTATCTCATTTAGCACTATAGGTTTTTCACTTGAGCATAAACCCAATTTTCCTCACATCATCAATATATATGTGTCTCAAACTTCATGGTCGACTTCAATAAATGGAGACACAAACCTTTAGAGAATTTTGTCTTATATATATATATATATATATATATATTATATATATATCTACGTATGTATGTATGTGATCTAGGTTTTCATGTCACAAAGGACCCTTCCAAGACCTTTTACCTTGGTGATGTACTAAATTGCATTTTTTAAAAGAACATAAATGAATACATATGCACGTTGTAAAGAATAGGAACATGACATTCATCAATGCGTGAAAACATAAGTCGTTGATAATGGTGTTCGTCCAGGAGGGACTACATCTCCAGGCCCCGATGTTAAGATGGTGTAGGCCACTGCATTAAGTGTTGTCAATAGTGATGGTTTACATAAGAGGTGATTTTGCTACCATACAAGGAAAATTCCCTCATGCAGGAGTGGCTCCAAGAGATGTTCTGCTGTAGGAACTTTGAGTCAAAAAGGAATCTTATCAGTATGACACAAATTCACGCATGATGATCATTCCCCCAACATGGCATAAAAGGGATCTCAATGCACATACATGGTGACAACAAGAGTATTCCATCAACATACAACAGAGTGATCTCAAAACACAACATGGAAAATCATGACAACAAGTACAGCACACAGATGATTTCACATCACATCAAGCAACAATCATGAATAGGAAATAAGATCCTACATAAAGAATCAAACAGGGATCTGTGCAACACAATATATAGAAAAATAAGTACATAAATGCACTACATACACCTCACATCTAGGGGCCATATGAAGAAGCAGATGTCAAACTGTTGAAGCTATTTGGACCATCGATCTCACAACATCGAATTACATGGAAATGATTTCTTGCTCATGAATTCTGACACCTGCACTCTACTTAGAAAAGTGGTCGAAATATAGGATGTAGCTTACGAACATCTGAATGCACCATCAAGTTTGTGATGTCGAATAACGCAAAATTAACTGTCAAAATTATGAATTCTAAGAAAATGAAAATTTGGGGCTCAAGGAATCCATTAGACCCCCCCGAGATTCCTCCAAGATTCCCTCCTCTAAGTCCTCTGAAAATATTTTGTTTAGATCAGGAAACTGACTACGCCATTGGGTTCGTGTCATCAAGATGGGTAGGATTGACATAAAATTTGTCCAATTTGGACACTGCAAATATTCCACCCTCCTGGAAATTTTTCTTAGTCATGGTTGGACCTACATAAAAATTAATTAAAAATTAACTCTGCCTCATTTTCCATGCCTGCTGTTGGTGCCTCCTTTGCCTGGGCACACTGGTGAAAATGAATGACTGTATAAAATCCCAGACGGATTTAACAAGGAGTCAGTTTGGCTCAATGGTAAAGTAGGAAAATGGTTGAGGAGGGGTCGGGGGATCAAATCCCACCCCTCTCATTTTAGCATTTGGTTGTTTCAAGAAAACAAATCCTCATATTGGTTTTTGGGGGTCGGGTCCGCATTGGGTTCCCCATACTCCCCATCAACTCTGTATTTGATGTGTTGGCGCATTTAGTTTAGTTGACGATAGGTTTTTGGTGGTGGCGTATTACATGAGGCTGCCTGGTCAACGTAGGATGGGAAGGTTTGATCCCCGTTGGCCTTGCCTTCATACACAAAATTAAGTTAAGGTTGTGGGGTATGGGTCGAGTCCATCAGAGGTGGCCCGTACCCCCCCCCCCACCATATATGTTTATGTTTAATTGGGCTTGGTGGGTGCAGTTGGACCAGCGGGGTCATGTCCGTCGGGCCTTCCAATTATTAATTTATTTTGTTATATGTTGGTTGGTCTGGGTGGTGGGGTTGGTGGCCCACCACCCATTCATATATTTTTTTTTACTTTTTATTAAAAATAGGTCTTTTTTCTTTAAATATTCAAATTTTAGGCCGAAGCAGAGAAATTAGTTAGGCCGCAGACTTGCCCAAAATCTCTCCTAGGTTGGTCAGAATCTGGTGGCTAGAATTTGTCATACTTACAGTCTCCCTAAGCCTACCCAGTCAACAAAGTCAAACTAAAATTTTACTACTCCTAAATTTCACATACGGATTCGGTTTGATGAACCGTTCACACCACCACGATTAGGATGATGAGAGATATGTTTTTGTCCTAGTTTGAAATCATTATGATCAGTTTGATTTCTAATATTTCATAAGCCCTCCTTGTCATGTGTGTATCTCTAGAGCCACCTAGATTAATCCTCCCTATTGAGGAGCTTTTGGTCCTCCAAAAGCATGAAAAATAATCTGTAACTTTTATGTACCTTTTCTGTATTACAAGTGTCCTGAAAGGCATCTCTTCCATCCCCTTCACCTTTGTTCTTCGAAGCTTTAAGTGATGAGCTGACACCTGCCACCTCTGCAACCTATAGTACATTGTTTTGCATTTTACATTATTGACTTGCTTGACCAGCTAATGACCCAAGTGTCCCACACTTGCCATGAGTTTATAACACATACTGTGTGGTCAAGTTTACAACAAGATGGACGCAGTACCCTAGCTATGAAAACAAAACCATGATATCGTTGTTGCTTCAACAACTGATGGAAAACACATCATCACTACAACACACGATTTACAATGATAAGGCCAAACACTATTTTCTTCAAGTGATGGAAACATGAGATCACTTTCATAGTTTATCATGCTACTTAAAGTAAAACCATACGTCATTGTTGCTAAATAAGTGATGGAAAACACATCATCACTTTTACATTTTGAAATCCAAGAAATGATTTACAAAAGCATGACCATGAAATGCTAACATATCTAGAAGCCATTTTTCACTTATCAAGGTGAATGTGTCACCTCCTTGCGGTGCATTCGATGGTTGAACAACTACTTCACCTAGTTCAGACATCGACACTCTGTCTCCTAAGGCAATGATTTGGATGGAGCCTCCAACAAGTGGCTCTTTGGTGGCCACTTCCGTCGCAAAGACTGCAATAGGTTTTCTACCTCCATATTTGCCTAGCATGTTTCTTTACCTACTGTTGAGGGGTTCTTTCACGCCTAATCATTTTTTGTGCTACCATTTTTTTCCAACACTCAAAAAATGTATGGTTATGTAATCGACAAAAGGTACATGTTTTTCGATGCCATCTTTTACGTTCATCATTAACAACATGATTATAATCGAAATGAATATTTGAATGTTGAGATTGGTTATACCTTTCCTTGTTGTCTCTGGTATAAGTATGGTGATGACAACTTGCCTCAGCTCTTTCCCTACAGTGGAAATTGCCACGGGATGATGGGGATGTGTTCCCATCATTCTTTTTCCTCGACGATGCCATGGAAGAATCTAGCACATTCAAACATTCTCCTTTGGTGTATATCAAGCTTGCAAATTGAGGTCTCTACACAACCTCCAATGGTTGAGTTATGCCTCGGTTATTAATACCAAGCTCTTTTTCCTCCTTGTGCCTCGTCCTGGTAAGGAGCCTGATGTTTGTCCCTGGAATTAGGATCTACAAATATCCAATAGAAATCATACTATGTGAAGACGAAACCAAAAGGAAATCAACATCTTTTACCTCCTCTATCGTTTTGGAAAGAACTGATGAGGGTTGCTCATTATTTATTGTTGGTGGTTTTCTAAACGTTGTGGCACATTCCCCAACTTCCATTCTGGCATACCCAAGTCCTATCTGATGGGGGTAATTCCTGCACTTTGATGGGGTTGAGAATACCTTGGACATTGGAAGCCCAAGCCTCTTCCTCCATACCCCATTCTCTCCAACAATTTCGATGTAATTCCTCTGGTATGATTTTCCAAAATAGTGAAATAATCATCATGACACATACATGAATTTGGAGAATTACATTTTACCTTGCATGGGTCACACTGCAGCTTTTGTAAGGCCTCGTCCTTTTCTTGTAGCTATCGTAGGAAGCTTTGTTTTTCCTCTTTCTCTTCTGGTAGACGATCTTCAATTTAGCGTTACATATTTGAAGTTGTTGGTTATTGTGCTTCAGTTCTTCTAGGGCCTCTTCTGTGGCTCATAATTGAAGCTGCAATCGCTCCTTTTCCTCAGTCTCTTTCTATAGAGTTTCATAAGTTATTTCACCCCTTTTGGAAATTTTGAGCATGGTCTCATACATCACTCTTTCATCCTTTGTCATTGTACGTTCCATTGTTGATGCTTACAATTCACATCCACGCAGAGACCACTCTAACACCACTTGATCCAAGTCTGGGAGGGACAGAGGACCCTTCCAAGACCTTTTACTTTGGTGATGTGTTAAATTGCATCTTTTTTAAAAGAACATAAATGAATACATCTGCATGCCATAAAGAAGAGGACCATGATATTCATCAAGGAATGAAAACTTAAGCCATTGATAACGGAGTTCATCTAGGAGGGACTACGTCTCCGGGCCTCAATGTCAACATGGTGAGGATGCTACATTAATTGCTATCAACAGTGATGATGTACATGAGACGTGATTTCACTATGATACAAGGAAAATTCTCTCACGCATGAGTGGCTCCAAGAGATGTTTCGCCATAGGAACTCTCAGTAAAAAAGGACTCCTATCAGTATGACACAAACTCATGCATGATGAGCATCCCACCAACATGGCATAAAAGGGACCTCAATGCACATACATGGTGGCAACATGAGTATCCCATCAACATACAACAAAGGGGTCTCAAAAGAAAACATGATGAATCATGACAACAATTACATCACACAGATGATTCTGCATCACATCAAGCAGGAATCATCAATAAGAAACAATATCCTACATCAAGCATCAAACAGGGATTTGTGCAATACAATGCATAGAAAAGGAAGTACATGAACATACTACATGTACCTCACATCCAAGGGCCATTTGAAGAAGCGGATGTCAAACTGCTGAAGCTTTTTGGACGATCCATCTCACGACATCAAATCGCATGGAAATGACTACTCACTCATGAATGCTAACACTTAGAAAAGTGGCCAAAAACTAGAATGATAAAATGGAAAATCTGAATGCACCATCAGATTTGTGCCGTCGAATAGTGCAAAATCCACCATCAAATTTCTGAATTCTAAGAAAATGAAAATCTAGGGCTCAAGGAATCTTTTAGATTCCCATAGATTTCTCATAGACTCCCTCCTCTGGGTCCTCTACAAATATTATGCTTTACTCAGGAAACTAACTACCTCATTGGGTTTGTGTTACCGAGAGGTGTAGGATCGACATACAATTTGTCCAATTTGGAGACTGCCAAAATTTCACCCTCCTGAAAATTTTGTTCAATAATGGTTCCACATGCAAAAAAATTAATTAAAAAATAACTTTGCCTCGTTTTCCATGCCCACTCCTAGTTCCTCCATCTGCCTGGGCGCACAGGTGAAAATGAATGTTTATATAAAATCCTGGGCAGATTTAACAAGGAGTCAGTTTGGCACAATGGTAAAGCAGGAAAATGGTTGAGGAGGGGTCGGGGGATCAAATCCCACCCGTCTCATTTTAACAGTTAGTTTTTTGAAAAAAAGAAATCATCATATGGTTTTTGTAGGATCGGGTTTGAATTGGGCGGCCTGTCCCCATACTCCCCGCCAACTCCGCGTTTTATGTGTTGGCGCATTTAGTTTGGTTGACCGTAGGTTTCTGGTGGTGGCGTATTACATGATGTCATAGAGTGGGGGTTAGCCCACGTGGGACAGGCAGGTTTGAACCCCACTACCCTCGCCTTCATACACACAATTAAGTCAATATTAGGGGCTATGGATCGAGTCCACTGGAGGTGGTCCGTGCCCAACCCCACATATGTTTATGTTTAATGGAGTTTGGTGGATGCGGTTGGACTGGCGGGGTCATGGCCATCATTCCTTCCAATTATTAATTTCTTCTAAAATATGTTGGCTGCGTGAGGCGATGGTATTAGTGGCCCGCCACCCATTCATATATATATATATATATAATATATATATATATATATATATATATATTTATATAATATATATATATATTATATAACTTTTTATTAAAAATAGGGCCTTTTTTTAAATATTTAGATTTTAGGCCGAAGGAGACAAATTAATCAGGCCGCAAATTCACCCAGAATCTAGCCGAGTTTGGCCAAAATCCGATGGTTGGATTTTGTCCAAATTGCGGCCTCCTTAAGCTTGCCCAATCACCAAAGTCAACCTAAACTTTGACTGCTCCTAACTTTCGCATACGGACTTGGTTTGATGAACCATTCACAGGACCACAATTAGGATGACGCAATCTATGCTTTGGTCCTTGTTCTAAATCATTCTAATCACTTTGATTTTCAAGCTTTCAGAAGCCCTCTATCCTGTGTGTGTCTCTATAGCCACCTAGATCAGTATATTATATATATATTATATATTTATATATTATATATATATATATATATATAATATTATCTATATGACATGTCGATTCATAAGGACAGGTTGGCTTCAATGTATGACCCAACAAATATAAATAGCAGATTTCATCTTTGCATTTCCACAATAGACATACTTGACATATCTCTGAAATTTCATATGGGTACAGGACAAAAAAATGAAGATTATACATAGAAATGTTCTTGACATATTTTTTTAGTTTCTCGGTGATCTAGGCAACAAGAATATTGAATATTCTAGTGACCACAATGTGGATTATTTTGGGTGATATTGTAGTGACATTATCCTTTTTCTGTCAGGCTTATACCCACTTGAATTTAGATGGGATGTGGGTCTCAGTAATGCTGGATGATAGCAGGTGTTGTAGTAATACGATCAGTGATGCAAAATGCTACATGGTGAAGAAATGATGAGGCCAAAGTTCAGGGATAAATCACAACATTGGAATGTAGTAGTGATCATGTTTCAGTTACATGATGAAATCAAAGAATCGAGAGAAGAAGGATGATTGTGTCTTGGTCTAGGAATGGAAATATAGGTCAACAGTCTTGGTTCTAGTCTTCATCAATTGGAATCTCTATCAGAATGATTTTTGGAGTTTTTATCTCAATCTGCGAGAGGTTTTGGTCGTGGAAGAAAGCCAATATCTTGTGTTCTTGTCTCTTTTGTTTCAGTTAGTATTTGATGAAATGAAAATACACACTCTAATAATAACAAGTGAAGAATTGTGCTAATAAGAAAAGTTGAAAACACTTAATAAATAGCTATCATGACTAGAAGAATCTCAATAGATCTAGATTCTTCACCATGGTTACAATCAAGGAAGGGCATTGAATCACTATGAATGATTACAATTTATAATCAATCGTTCAAATGATGGAGTAATCAAGTTCAAAAGTAATGAAATTATATCTTAGTTTTCGCATAGTCTCGGATAAATTAAAGATCACAAATATAGTTCCAATCATTCCCCTGAAGGCTTGGTGTATAATCACATAATGGTTCTAGATTATACAATAATAGTACAATTTTAAGTTTGTTCATCTACACTGCACTTTTGGATAAGTTTAAAAATATCGTAGCATGAATAGTATACCTAATGACATGAAGGGTAATGTTGAGTTAAATGTTTCATTAAAGTTACATAATAATAAGTTCAATATTAATCACTGCTACATGATGATATCATAGAACCTCAAAATCCGCCTTGATATTTTCAATTAGACAAACTTGGATCTCTTTCACAACTTGTACCACAGTCACAATTTCAGATTACAGTCTTCGGCAACACGATTACCTATACTTGGATTATTCCCACAATCTTGGTCTCACAAAGCTTAGAAAATAGATTCAAATGGTCACAGGAAGGAGAGTCAATTAAGAGTGATCATATAACAGTTATATTCAAATATACATTTCAGTAGCACCCTGGTGGGCTCCAGTATTACAGCAATAATGCTACAACTCCTGGGACTCCCTTCTTTACTTTTATCAACCCGGTCGTTCGTAACAAACTTGGAAGCGACGGTGCTGTATGCACAAGTACTAGCTGTTGCCGCAACTGTCACTTCGTCAGTTGGCACAAGTCCTCTAGGGGCTTAAGACAACTTCTATCAGCTCTTATAAGAAGCTTTTTAATTGATGGATGAAAGCTAACTCGAAGGAAGCTAATCTATTTGTGAAAAGAGATTGAAAAACTGAAGGAAAGCGCAAACCCTACCAAACCCTAATTCTACCAGCTAGTCCTACTGAGGCAAAGAAGAGAATGCAAACTAATGAAAGAGATGCCATTACTTCTATGAAGGTAAAATACATGTGTCTAGACTACCCCTATCTGAAGAAAACATATTTTCGTATTTTTGATTAAGTTGTTACATTTTATCATGCATATGCTTTCACTCTTCTTGACTGTGCAGGGGTGGATCAAGGAGGAGGAATGCTTGGAAAAGGTTGGGAAGGTTTATAGAGGATCTAAGGAGTCCCCAACACCCTTCTAGAGAGTTTCACAAATTTTGGCTATCAAGAAACCTCATTTGTGAGCTTCTACAGGACGTCTGCAGGGGTTCTACAGGATGTTAAGAGATTTCTATAGGATGTTCAGAAATTTCTATAGGATGTTTAAAAAGTGGATTTTAGAGAATGGGTTAGTGAGGGAAGGTGCATTGATGGATAAGGAGGTAGGATAGGGGCCTGGAGTAACCCAGAAACTAGTGGGTGTAGTGGTGAGAAGGTGTAGAAGGCTGACTTGGCTTGAAGAAGGCTAAGGCAATGATTGCGCAAGAAGGTAGGGTTACGTGGAAAAAAAGGACAGATGGGAGACAAGGAACACAACTAGGAGATGGAACATGTGGCCTAGATGATGTTTTGGGTGGATGAAAGAGTGGTGGATGAAAGAGTGGTGGATGAATGAACAATAGCTTTATTGGAAAGCAAACCATGTACATAAATTGTGGAAAGAAACATTTCAGAGCTCTAAACCCATAATTAATTTCTGCAAAGGAAAACAGTACACTAAGGATTGCATGGTCAAGCAAACTAGTATTTTTGTTGGGGCAGCACTATCTCTTCAATTCTAGCCCCTAATCCAATAAGGATGAGGTGAAACCAGGAGTTTAGTTGTCCCCTTTCTTTGGAGCTTTTTCTAATATTATCCTACCAAAACACCTCAAGCAATTCTATTCATAAACAGTGATCTATTCAAGCAACATAACTAAATCTGCCTAACAGAAATACGTTCAAATGCATAAAGGGAAATAGTGATGCATGAAGGAAAAGTAACAGTACAGAAAGGAAGCCCTAGGCTCTCAGACTGGGCCCAACCCTAAGAGCTATGGCTCTTATGGAAAACTTAGAGTTGATATAAAATGGAACTACTTCTCATTATCAAAAAATAGTCATACGAGTGATGCCAAAAATGGCTACAAGAGAACAAAGTAAAGCTAGCAGCACTGTGGAGCAAAATATGCAATGCTTTCAAAAGTCCCTTACGAAGGCTGAGGCCTCAACATTTATACATCACGAGGGCCCTAGCTGGTCTCCTCAATCTGTGGAACTCGGATGTCCAAACTATAAGTTAGATAGCCCCTTCTAAATTTTGCTTGGCTGCCTTCTAGATTCGGTTTTGGTGGTCTTTGGAGCTCGGAGTTGGGGGTGAAGATCCCGGAGGAAGGGTTATTTAACGCCCTAGACAACCCACCTACGAATCCTCACCTCAGGCTTGGCTGTCTTTTAGCCCATGATTGCTCGGTTTTGCCCCAACATGTGTCAAAAATCCTAAAATAAGCACGTGTTAGCCACCTAGGAAGAGTGACTACCCTTATTCATACAAATGACATAAACATACTGAAAATAGTGCATAAGCTATGGAAAATGAAGGATTGAACAAGGACTAAACAAGGATAATTAGGCCAAATGATCCCAACAAGTTACCAATTTTTGGGCTCATCACACCACAGTCAGATGACGTTCATTTCACAGTCTCAACAGTCACAATGCTACAAGTAACCAGACTGCTCAGGTTTCTTCTAAGGTGTTGAACATGCATTATGGTAAAGAAATATCCTGAAGATCCTAAAAAATTTCTACAATGTTTCAAGGATTTCACCCTTACCCTTGGAGAAGGTCACCCGGACAAAGCATTAGTGCATTGTCAACATGATCAAGGTGAAGATTTTATGTTCACATGTAAAGTAAGTATTTTCATTAATCAATTTGGTAAAATTAATTCATGATTGCAAGGAAATATATATGTTGGACGGGTCATCAAAGGTCCTTTCATGAAATAGAGAGGATTTTCATAATTCTCGTAGAAAAGAGAACTCAATGATATCTATGGAAAAGTCTCTAAGGCTAGACATTGTTTGAATAAATGGGATCATAGGGTTCTTATGAAATCAGTCCTAGGTCATCCCTATGTTGTAGGAAAGGAGACAAATGACATACTAGAAGATATATTCTCTGAAAAATGTAATAAAGAGGCTCACATCACTTAGACCTAATCTATGTAAAATTGAAGACATCAAGGAATAAAGAAATATGTTCATGAGATATTCATTGGGAGATATGGAAAAAAAGATAATAAAAGAATGAGCATTACTCTAACTGATAGGAAAAGGAAAAAGTGTCCATGAACAGGAAGGATATCTGATTCAACAATTGTTAGTCTATATACTAGATAGACAAGGACAAGTTGAGGGGGAAAGTGTTGAAGGATAAAGATGTTAGAAATGTGAAAAAAGGAAAGAGAATTTTGGTCATCAAACAAGATATAATATTATAGCTATGATTATGAAAAGACTAAGGAAGCTCATATCACCAGATAGATGGAGGAAGCTAAGGAAAGGGGCCAAGAAAAGAGGAAGTAACAAATATCTCTTATGAGTAATATGGTATCCCTCACAAAATGGTCCTATCATAAGCTTATGTTGTAAGATATTAAAATAATATGCATCATGGCATCATGGAAGAATTAAAAACAAGAGCTTCTGACATCACCATGTGAATCATGAAGGAAAACATCCATGGTAGACAAACATGTAGGATATAGCTCTTGGGAACCTCGGTGGACATTGAAGGAGAGGAAGGAACCATCTAAGGCAATACTCATCATATATCAAGTCAAAAAGTAACCATCTCCCAGTTGGTGATATACCGGATCCTCAAAATTCTCTGATGGAATCCTCATCATAGGGTTCACTAATCTAGAGAAGAAGGAAGTGTTTCAACAAGAACTCCAAGTTATGGAATCTATGAGATGATGATATCATGACATGAATCAGATCAAAGGATAGAAAATATTTTCAATAAAGAAACTTGTTGGACGAAGCCTCGATGACTTGAAGGTAAAATAAGGTATGAATTTTTATATTCAATACTATAATGTCATGTCATATGTTTGCAGCTAACATGGATCACTTCTTCTATCTTGAGAAGTACGATGAAGAGAAAAATATCTCCTCCTCGGAAAGGTTGGAGGAAGGCATAAGTCACACTAGATGAAATCAACACAATATGTCCTCATATGGAGTATAAAGTGATTGACTACAATTAAGAAACTCTGATTGAAATTTCCTGGGAATGGAATGTGGGAGGAAGGAATAGATCAGGATATATTCAATCAACATTGAGAATACCAAGAAGATTTGACTAGGAAATCTCCCAAAAATATATGAAGACTGTGATGAAAGTCTGAAAAAGATGAAGACGCTTGACAATTGATATATTAGGAAGATGAGTCAATATTTGTGCAGGATGTTAATACCTATAAGAAGATGTCATCATGAAGATCCATATCATAAGGTATGATTTGATTTAATATGATGTTTTGATTTCTTTAATAATATCTACATAATGCAAGGCTACTCGAGCAAGAGATGTAAATAAAAGGACAACATTCATGTGATAGATGGAAGAAGAATGAAGAGAAAGAAATAGTCATATAACAAATGTTCTAGATATGAAGAATGCCACTTTCAATGAAGAAAGGAATGACATGATGAACTAAGGAGGAAAGTGATCAATGGTTGTTGCTCTACAAAGAAGAAGCTCAATCAATTTTCATGACATCAAGGAGAGAAGTTGATCAAGCAGTTGAAGGACCCACAAAGAAGAAGTTTTTGATATAAGAGTACCAAGCTAAGAGGGAGCTATGATATATCCCTAATTAAGAGGGAGCATAGATTGAGTCACTCCTAATTAAAAGGGAGTAATAAATGCATTTTTCCATTTCATGTGTCATGCACTAGACTAGGACTAATAGTCGTAAGTCTTAGTGAAGGCCATGAATGGTAATATAGACACATCGTAGAGAAAAAATTTGTCTTCACCTAGGGAGAAAGAATGGAGGATTGGGTAATCATCTGACATCTGATGCTCTTTGAGGATGTGCAAGCCATCTAAGACAAGAGTACCTCAAATGACCGATATACTTTGAAGGTGGGGAACCCAGGATAAGAATAGTTCTAGAGGGTCATACTCAGTGAACACATGGGTGGTTATGTACACTTAGAGACAATGATGAAGGTGTCTATAATCATTGGTTTCGCTAAAATTGTTCTGTGATATAATGAGAGATAAATTTCTTAGTCAAGGCCTTGTTGTGAAAACAAGGTTGGTTATTATGATGCTATACAAATAAGTTACCAATATGATTCTTCCTATGATAAATTATTTAGATTGATAATAACCAAGTACCATTATGAATACAACACGAGTTAAGAGAGAGTGTGAAAGAAATTATAACTAGGTTTGGTCTTCATAACAACTTGTACTTATGATTTTTTATAAAGAAGAAACAAAAGATATTTGTTGTATTCTTTGCATCATGGGTTTCATGAGCAAGAGGTTTTTCTTCATAGGTCAAATACTTCCTCTTTATGTCTTTAGGGATTTTTCATATTATCATAAATATACAATTTGGAGTCTATGAAGTGTTGTTACAGTTGTAAGAGTCCGCTAAAATAGACAAGAACAATCATCCTCACTGTAAACTAATTATGTTGCAATATTTGTTATAAGCCTCAGTGTAGGTCCTTAGGAAGTAGATATATTTTTCTCCAAGTTATTGCATGGAACCAAGAGAATTTCCATGTAAAAAAAAATTTCAAAATTGACCAACCTGCATGCTTATTATGGAGACCTAACAATATATGCCTTATTGATGGTGGGTTATAATCAAATCTGGAAAGAATGAAATTTCTAATTAATTCATTCCTTCATTAGTTCTTGTGACAATGGATCATCTAGGAAAAGTACAAAGAGTAATTTTAGCATGTTACCTCTTTTTGTGGTGAATTCAAAAATTGAATCTACATTTTATAGTTTTGCTAATATTCTTACTCAACTAGAAACAAGTCTTTTAAGAAGATATGTACATAGATAAACAATGAAACAAATATTATTGAAGGAAATAATTATTTGAATTTCACTTCAAAGTGTAAGACCATCTAAGAAAGTTAATATTGGATTATAAAAAGTTTTAGCTGAGACAACACCTAAGGAAGTCAAAGTTCAAGAACACTTTGGTTTCTATATATAGAGTTGTTTTTTTACTTAATTTTGTAATTTTTTGCTATATGGTTGATATTACTAGACCGATGAATAAAATAGGATTTATGGAAGTTGATTGAAATTAAATTTTGGTTTTGGGATATACAATTGATTTTTAACATTTACAGTTGTTGATTATATCGTTGAGATTGGTGGATATATGAATTGACTCTAAATAAAGAAAGCAATTTATCATATATTTTGTTGTGAACAACAGGTAACATTGACTTATTTATAGTTTTGTAAATGCATATGTTCAACAACTAGAAAGTAGTCAACTAAAGAGGAATCAACTAGAGCAAGAGCTTCAACATGCAAGGCAACATGTCTGAAGCTTTATTTTTTTAAGTAATTTGGTTTTATACACACAAGTGGTTGAAACTTTTGGAAAATTAATGTTAATGGAAATTTTTCATATTGAAAATCATTATAGAAACAAATCACATGTATTTACATGTATTGTTTTCTTTGTGTGGAGAATTTTCATTGGAGGAGGCTGTGTTCGGGATCAAAGTCATTCAATGACTAGAAAATGCCATTCATTGTTTCTAAAATAATGATTTTGAAAGGAAAAGGTAAACTATTTTGGGATGGTTGTTACTAATTGGAATAAAAAAAAATCATGGAGTTTTTAATATATCCTATTTGTATGAACTACTAAGAGATAAATTGTTGGTGTATTTTAGGTGTGGGCAAAATGAGATACAACTTTTACAGTGTTATGAAACCAACTCACAGAAAGATAGAAATGAGAGATAAACACCATATCATTTAGCCTCTTCGAGGGGGAAACCTCCTTTACATTACACAAATGAACAATTCTTGGATGGTACAAATGCCAAGGTCTCCTTTATATATATAGGAGTCTAAGGGGTCATAATATAATTAGATCTGACATACCAATAATAATCTAAGGGCACAATAATAACAATAGCAGGCTTTTATGGAGCCCAGTAATAACAATATGGGGACTACATGGTCACAACAATATAATAAGGGGGTTGTACTAATAACAATGAGTTACACTAGTAGTATAGGGACCTAACATGCCCCTCTCCTTCAAAAGGTGCTGTCCTCAATTCTTGGGTAGTTGTTGATGATTCTGTATAAAATTCTTGTCCTCCCATGTGCAATATTCAACATTAAGTTCTTCCACTTGATGAGATACTCTGAAATTGATCGATTTTGTAGATGTCAGGTTCTTGTTTCTATGACTGCTCCAGGTTCCAATATGATTTTTCCTTCCTCATCAACTTCTTGCAATATTGTTTGAAATGGGATCTTCTACAACTTTTGAATGAGTGGCCACACTTCTTCGTCCTTCTTCCATTCATCCCTTCCTTTGTTTATCCAATTTTGTTGGATAATAGAAACAACATAAAACAATGCTTCCACATCCTCATCATTTCTTGAGAGTGCATCTACAACAACATTTCGCTTCCCCTTTTTGTAGATGATTTCAAAGTCATAACCCAACATATTTGTGACCCATTATTTATGTTCTTCTAAAGATAATCTTTGTTCTAAAAAGTATTTAAGAGTATCATCATCCATTTTTACCTTGAAGTGTCTTCCCATTAGGTAAGGTCATCATTTCTTAAGTGCATGTAGTATTTGCAACATTTCCTTCTCATAAATAGCCTTCTAGAGATGTAGCCGTAAAAATACCTAGTAGCCTACATCAAAACTTCTTTCACTGCGACGTTGATCTACCTATTGTTTCATTAGATTCTGCACCAAAGTGGCATTATCCTTTAAAAGTTGGAGGACTTGTTGTTGATGCTCGATCTAATCTTTCACTGCTTGAATTTTTTTCTTCTTGATATGTCCTTCTCTCTCAAGTGTTTGAGGAGTCATAATTTCTTCCAATGCATTAAAATATATTGTTGGATTCATTTCTTGATGCTCGATGTGATCTTTCACTTGAACATTTTTATTCTTGATATTTCATTCTATCTTGATAGTTTCAGGAGTGGTAATTACGACCAATGCATTACAAGATATGGTCGGATTCATTTCTTATTTCTTGATGTGATATTTCACTTCTTAAACCTCTTTATTCTTGATATGTCCTTCTACCTTGTGATTTTGAAGAGTGGTAATTATTGTTAATTCTTTACAAGATATGGTCGAATTCATTTATTCTTTCTCTAGGGTTGGTTCCTAGTGTATATCCTCTCCTTTTGATGTCTGTTGATCCTTTTCTTCCTCCTCTTAATAATCTATGTAAAATAATTTCCTCTCAGCACACTTATGACCTTTAATGTATTTGTTATCACAATTGCAACAAAGCCCTTTTGCTCTTTTTTCTTCCAATTTCTGTGGTGTCAACCTTGTAGGTTCAGGAAGGATAGGAGAAACAACGCTTCCATATTTATAGTTGTGAGGGGTAGACTTCATTTTTGCCATAATTTTTCTTTCCACTTTTCTTTCCAACCTGAATGCATTCTCCAATGAATCAGGTTCCCACAAAGGGACCTCATGTTGAATGTTATCCTTTAAAGTCACTATGGAGACATCAATCCTATGCTTCTCTAGAATATCATTTTCCCTTATATTAAATTTTTGAAAGTCCTCAATGTGCTCTGCCATTTAACACTTTTTCTTGATATTTATCAATTGGCTAATGAAGGTGTTTCTCTTTGTATCCTCATAATGTGCTATCATTTCCACCATGAAAATTGACCACATAACAAGTGGTGTATGAAAAAAAAGCCCTTTATACCCTAAAAATTGATTCAGTTCCAAATAATTAGATGTAATACGTACCTTTTGTAATAGTTGTACACCATGTAGATCAAAATATTTCTCCATCTGTAGTAGCCAATTTACCATATCCTTGCCATCAAACTTCCTCATCTCGCTTTTCCTTGCTTCTAGGAGCTCGATATTGAAACGACTATAAGTCTGTAATTTTGAATCTTTAAGTTCTCAAATTTCAGTTTATAATATCCCTTTGAGTCCTCTTTCTAAATCTGCAATTGTGATTGCAATTGGATTCCTAAAGAAAAATTTATTGCCAATCTCTTGAGATGACCTAATTATAGACTAGTTTAGTAGAGTGAACTTGTAAGATGTTACATGTGTCACTATTTTCACCTTATGTTATTAAAATTATACCCAAACAAATTAATGTCTGTCCTCTTTCTGTAACTTCTTACAAAATTTCAATATGATGCTCAGAGAGAAAGTTATGACAATTTTCCCAAGGTCACCTGTTTAGGACATAATTCGGGAGTTCGCAAAAACCCTAAATTTTTTAGATCATATATGAAAAATACAGCGAGACAATATCTAAAATTCGGATCAAACATTCACAGAAATCGCTTCTCGAATGGGTTTTTTTTTAGGTTTTGAAACTTCATAGAGAAAACGTTATAGCGAAAATTCCATGATGGCCTATTTTAGATGAAATTCTGGAGCTTTCAAAAACCCTAAGGTCCTTAGACCATATATCCTAAAATCTAGAGAGACAAGATCTGAAATTTTGACCTAATCTTCATCAGGATTTATTCTCAAATTGGTTTCTTTTAGCTTCTGAAATGGCACAAAAAAAATATATATAGCGAAAATTCCACGATGACCTATCTGGAGCAGTGAAACCCTAGAATCCAAAGCTCTGATACCAAATGTTATGAAACCAGCTCACAAAAAGATAGAAAAGAGAGATAAATGCCTTAGAATTCAGCCTCTTCGAGGGGGAAACCTCCTTTACATTACACAAATGAACAATTCTTAGATGATACAAATGACAAGACCTACATTCTATATATAGGAGTCTAAGAGGTCATAATATAGTTATAAGAAGAGCTTTGATGTAAATCACATTAGGAAGATCATTGTCGACGCGTTTCGAACCAACTAGTGTGGTTCATCGTCAGGACAAGTTGAAGAAACACATCCGGCCTAGCATGTTAAATACACTGAGCAAAGACTCCAACGGCTAAGTAACGGCTACTATGGACTCTAGGAGCTAGGTCAAACTTAAATTTACTATTATTATTATTTTTATAATATATTATGGAGAAAAGTAAA
>APFE030767583.1:58131-70528 GCA_000404065.3 Pinus taeda | reverse complement strand
ACAACCCATTATTATTATTCTAATCTATATAAATAAATTATTTTTCGATGCTTGTACTTAATTTTACTTTTTTTCCATAATATATTAAATTTAAGTTTGACCTAGGTCCTAGTGTCCATAGTAGCCATTACGTAGCCGTTGGAGTCTCTGCTCAGTCTATTTAGCATGCTAGGCCGGATGTGTTTCTTCAACTTGTCCTGACGATGAACCACACTAGTTGGTTCGAAACGCGTCGACAATGATCTTCCTAATGTGATTTACGCCGAAGCTCTTCTTATAACTATGATGGATCACAGAAGCCTCAATTCTACAAAGGTCATAATATAATCAAGATGACATAACAATAATAATGTAAGGGCACAATAATAAAAATATCTGGACTGCATGGGCACAACAATATAATAAGGGGTTTGTACTAATAACAATAAGGGGTTACACTAGTAGTATAGGGACCCAACATACAGACTACTTATGCGACACCATAATTTTCCACATATATATACTTGTATTAAAATAAATTTATCATCTAAATTTATTATTTATTATAGATTTCCATTCACTTCTATTTGGAAATAGTGGTGACTTTTCATGGATCACTCGTGACTTAGAGAAGCAATTTAGGGATAAGATGCTAGAGTTGATGAAGATAAATTTTCAACGAATCCTTCTTGTTTTACATCGTACCGAAACCATAACCTTTAATAAACATAAGTATATAGGAGAGCTTAAGTTCATGCCTATGGTAGAAGGAACTCTATTTACTGACATTTCATGCTAATGTAAGTCCATGCCCTAGGATTCGTTGGTTTGGGGCACCTAATTTTATTAATAATATGACATGTCCAATTGATGTTTTCTTAAAATGTTAAAATGAAAGTAGCTATGTTAAAGAGGTTAATTTCTCTATTGTATGAAATCAAATGAAATGATTTGGTACAAAACATGATTTAATGTGACAAGCACTTATTTGTGTATTGCTTTTTCCCAACATTTGTGGATGACATCACTAATAAGCGAGTTGATGTAGACTAGTTTGTGTGACCTAAAGGAATTCAAACTAGGTACCCGTTACCATGGAACTAGCCAAACTAGCTGAAAAATTCTGAAGAGAAACATACCAAAATATACAAAATTTTCATTGAATCCAAAGAAAAGAATTTTTTCTAGAGGATTCATTATAATTGATTTGATTTGCCTATTTCTTGCATTATTTCTCTATGCTTGACATGAAAACAAAATATGTCATTTAGTCACCTTTAGATAATACTTCTTTTGATCTCTACAATAAGGCTCTATTAGCATGTTCATATCAACACCATAAAATTCATTATCATCCTCAGTGAAGTTATTCCAGTCAGCCATATAATTTTCATAGTCTAGATATTTTTTCTCCCCCTAAACAGACCTTATTGGCTCTAGCCACATTTGTCCATGACTAGGATACGTGTAGCATGCAAATGTTTTATGCTACTAGATTTGTAAAAAATTCTCATTTTTTGAAAATTGTCCTCCGAAGGGCAGAGTATCTCAGTGACAAGTAAATAATCAATTTAAAAAGTGGCCCCTTTTGCAATGCATAGAAATTATTTCAGAGTAAAGTGACAACAACATAGAAGATAGATATCAAGAATGAAAATGTTCATGCAATAATCAAGGTGGCTACTTTATATGGGTTGCAAGAAACTAAAGAATATAAAATATACAAATGAAGACAAGATCCAAGAAAACTATCATTTCAACAAACAGATAGTAACAAGAAAGAAAAAATAATCCCTTTTTGAAATGGTAGAACACTGTAACAAGAAAATTTGGATGAGGAACAAGAAATGTACTGTGGGCCAAACCATCTAAATCTTATGACAGAAAAATACAAACAACAGAGGTAAACAATGAATGGTTCAAATCATGTAAACCCTACTAAATGGTCTCAATAGTTTCTATTTGTTAAAAATATTACATCATCTAACACATCAAATTAGGGCAATCATAACGATGTGAAAATGACTGTAAAATGAAAAGCATAGGAAAGGCTTAATGTGATTTGGATGTATTCGGCATGGTTAGGGATAGTTTTTTTTTTTAGTGTTATGTACAAGTAAAGGGAGTATGGATATTTGAGATCTGGGACTGGGAGGTTTCAAAATATTGTGAGTTCTGAGATGCCACTGATGTAAGTGGGTGAGATAGATTCCATGTATGTATGTTAGATCAACATCACATGTTATAAGGTGAAGAAGAGAACATCCTTATGAACATCTAATATTATAGACCCTAATATATGGAGTTTTGTACTTGACAGTGAGAGGGACTTTCATCTTTCTTATGACCTCCTTTCAGGTTATGGCCTTGACTACACCTATTGGGTGGGATCATAGTTTTTGGTTTCGAAAGGTTTCATGTTTCCCTATGGTAATTTTCCTGATGGATTGCCTCCCTCTTTTCAGGTATCCTTTGGATATTCTTGGACATATTTCGTTGAATAACCATGTTATGAACACATTCATCATGTTACTTTAAATAAACAAGGTCATCTTGCTCACTTGAAAATGAACATCAAACCATCCAACAAATCCACTAAATCTCACCTGTTAAATTATAATGGGAGTTGTAAAGTTTGAATGTACACTAGTAATTTCATCTAGAGTTATTGTGAAGCAATCCATTGCTTTGACGATGAAAGGAGTGCCAATTACTTTATGTGGATGAATATTGTTCCAAAGAGATGTATGCACATAATGTTTTAATGTTCCTCAATTCCAAGATAAACTTCAAGATCTTTAAACAAAATAAAAAACATACTTAAAATATACTAAAAGGATATATAAAAGACAATAAAATAACCACTACAGAAAAAGGTACTAAAATTTCCTGAGTTCGAACAATGTCTAGGAAAGAAAAGAAAGTAGAGACAAAATACAATACTCTAAAATGAAGATAATCCCGATTGTTGGAAGATTTGAAAACTCTATAGAGTTATGACCTTATCAAATGAAGTTCCAAAATACAAAAAGTGGAGTGAAATAATCCGAGTTATACTTGTCAAAATTGATTTAGCATATTTGTTAGAGAACTTTTTAATAAATATCCAGTCATCTTACACTTCCTTATCTTCGCCCTAAAATGCTTCAATGAACAAGAGAAGGCCCTTTTCAGGAAATCATTTAGACAAAAAAGTGTAAAGAGTTCCTACCTTTGAAGGGCTACATCCAAACTTCAAAGGAAACTTCAAATGTCAATCATTCACAAATAATATACTCCATAGTCCAATCCATGAGATATCTCAGGATGTGCCAATCCTGTGGAAGTACAAATGTTGACATCAAGGAGTGAGGCTCTATATACTAATAAAGACAGGACAGGTCATCATCAACATAAAATGTTTCTCGGACAAACGCTACTGGTATAATGGGTGTTATATTAGAAGTAAGTAATCAAGCAAAATAACATGCAAGAATTAAGACACTTCTGACCTTTCTAATTCGAATACTTTGCGGCTTTAATTTTGTAGGTTTTCAATAGGTCTTCGATATCTAAGAAACAAATTATGATATATATTAGGTAGAACTTGTGGACTCAAATACTTCTCAAGAGAAACGTACCCAAAGGTAAGAAATTTTCTTTGAATCTAAAGAAAATAATTTTTTCTAGAGAATTCATTATAATTTATTTGGTTTGTCTATTTTTGGCATTTTTTTCACATGGTTGACATGAAAAGGAAAATATGTCATTTTCTTAACTGCATTTAATAGTTCTTTTATTCTATACACTAAGGCTCGGTTACGATGCTCATATCAACACCATAAAATTCATAGCTATACTTAATGAATTTATTCCAGTCAGCCATAGAAATTTCATAGTCTAGCAACTTTTTGCTCCCCTTTACCAAACCTAATTAGTGCTAGCCACAGTTGTGAATGACTAGGATACCTGCAACATCAAAATTTTAATGCTACTAGATTTGAAAAACATTCTCATTTTCTCAAAATTGTCCTCCCAAGGGAAGAGTATCTAAGTGAACAAGAAAATAAACAATTTAAAAAGTGGCCCCTTTTTCAACCCATAGAAATCACTTCTGACTAAAGTGACAACAACATAGAAGATATATATAAAGAATGAAAAATTTCATGCAATAATCAAGGTGGCTACTTTATATGGGTTGCAAGAAATTGACAAAATATAAAATAGAGAGATGAAGACAAGCTCCAAGAAAACTAGCATTTCAACAAATAGATATCAGCAAGAAATGAAGCATAATCACTTTTTGAAATGGTAAAAAACTACAACAAGAAAATTAGGATGAAGAAAAGGAAATCAATACTCTCAGAAAAATGACCTACAATTTATTGTAGGAATAAAAAGACTACAGAGGTAAACTGATCTTTGGTTCACATCATGTAAGCCATACTAATTGATATTAGTAGCATCAATTTGTTAAATATAGTACACCATTTAACACAAAAAATTGGGTCAATCATAACAATGTCAAAATGAATGTAAAGGAAAAACCACAGGAAAGGTTGAATGTGATTTGGATGTTTTTTGGAAGGTTAGGGATAGTTTGTTTTCCTATTGATATGTACAATTCAAGGGAGTATGGATATTTGAGCACTGATATAGGAAGGTTTGAGAATATTATGAGTTCTGAGATGCCACTGATGCTAGTGGGTGAGATAGACTGCATATATGTCGGTTAGATCAATATCAAATGTTATAAGGTGAAGAAGAGCACATCCTTATAAACATATAATATTATAGATCCTAATATATGAACTTGTGGACTTGACATTTGAGAGGTACTTTGATCTTTCGTTTGACCTCCTTTGAGGCTATGGTCTTGACTACACCTATTTGGTGGAGTCACAGTTTTTATTTTCCAAAGGTCTTATGTCTTGCTATGGTTATTTTGTTGATGGGTTTCCTCCCTCGTTTTAAGTATACTTTGGATATTCTTGGACATATTTTGTTGAATAAACATGTTATGAACACGTTCATCATAGATGACATGTATAGGTAATATATCTCGGTCTCTTGGCTTGAACCAGTAAGATGATTGAAGCCTAATGTGACATTCTATGCATTTCTTGGAGACATGTCCTCTTTGGTTGATCCCCTTGTTGTGACAGTAGATGCAAGCACTCTAAGATATCTCTAGGCTAGTTTGTAGTGTGGTTACATAAGTTTTTTTTGGAGGCTAACGAATAGATTCCTCAAGAAAAAAAGGATTTTATAATTGTCATATAGAAGAGATTGATTTGGAACATTTTTTTTATTTTATATACTAGAAGATATAGGGATGGTTATGTTACCTTTTTAGTGAATATCAAAACCATCTCCCCATCTTTTTTAGGTACCTGGATGAACAATGCTTAGCATTTTTCATGAGGAAGCCAATGGTCCTTTGATCTTACACATGTTACTACTATATCAGGCATTACATGGACAACCACATCCTTTAATTTTGTGTTCTTAATAGGCAAATGCTTCGAGTAGAAGACCTACAAGACCCACTAGCTAGTGCAGAAAATTCTTGTGTTTCTTGTAGCCCCACCTAGTTTTAGTTTTTTTTAAACATCATGTTTAATGCCCACATCCCATGGTTAATTTATGATATAACATGAATATAGAATTCAAAAGAAACATTGATAGGTTACCATTACTTTCACTTATACACAAAAAATTTTGGACTCTAGTTTTTGGTCAATCTTAGACTTTAGAAAAGCCCTAAAGGGGAAAGCTAGTTTGAAGGAGGATTTTATTTTTATTTTCTCAAAGAACTAATTAAAACAATAATTACATCCCATAAAATATTTATCTCTCCCTTTTGTTTCCTATGAAATCGTGCCATCGTCCTTGAAACTCGTTCAGTGTCCAACAATCAACAATTTGGAATGTGTGCCACCAACATACTTTCTCTTCTAAGGAAATATTTATTGTCCTTGAAATTAGCACCATGAATTGCATGCCACTAACAAACCACTATCCCTTGAAATTCATGCCACTACTCATAATTTCCTTCCTTGAAATTTGTGCCACTGGCATGCAAATTTCTCCTTGCAAGTAATGCTGACATAATTGCTTTTATTCCTTGAAAAATAGGTTGCTAAACTATGATTACATGTCTAACAATGTGTGCAAGTACACCACCTTTCCAACCTAGAAATCTATGTTGGAAACATATTCCTGTTACTTCTCAGAATGCATGATTCTCTTCCAGCCTATAACTCGACTTATTGATGGTAGGAGCCTCCTCAGTTTGGTGATATGGAATCTATCTAAGGTGCTATAGGTATCTGCTTGAGAAAAACTTTGCTATCTCAGTCTTGTCTCCTACAAAGTGGCACTTGTGGCCTCTTGAGTAGTACTTTCCATTAATAGTGAAGGAAAAAGGCTCCAATTGGAAAATCCCAAGGTAGAGGTAAAATGTACAAAGGAGAAGATGAAGTAAAATTATCAATGAGTAGACATCCTCATTATAATAGCTTGGAAATGTGTACAAGGTGACCTCCTCTCATATAAGGTGTCCTCTCCATTGATTAACAAACTCATCAAAGGGGTAATGACCCTCAAAATAGTTTTTACAATTGTGAGTGCCTTATAATGATATGTTTGCAAAACATTAAAATTGTTTTCCTTGATAAATATATCTAAAAAAGGTGTTTGACTTCCTACTAGAGATGTAAGTGAGACTTGAACACTGAAATAAATCAGAGAGAAGGTCATATATTCTTCCCATAGGTAGAAAAATTAATCACTCAACACTCAGAATGCATGTATGACTGCTATTATATTTCATGTTACCATATCTTTTCTAAATTATGACTAGAGTTTGTTGGTAGTGATTAGCTATTCACTAGTGGCTTGGCCTCTTCATGTGTGCAAAAACACAACAAACTATCCTCAAGTATTTGCTACAGGTTGTATAAATTTGTTCATTTGTAAGCAACGATGTGTTGAGCTAGAAATAACCCCCTACACTGTTTTAGTTTCCACATCCGATGAAGTCAAATTAGCGTGGGACTTCTTCATTTTGTTTTGGATTTCTTAGCCTCCATGAACTTTGTCTTTCTTTTATTTTTTTACTTCGAATTGTTTCATGAAATTTTCATTATTTGTTTTTGTTGGAGCTCATTAGGCTCTAGAATATGTGCATCAATCTTCTCCTACCATGCTTAAGGGTTATTTTTTTCGTATAAAATTTTAAAAATTTGTCCAAAACTCTCTTTCTCACAATGTGCATAAACTTACTTATCTATTACATTCAGGCCAATGAATTACTTACCTATTCCCATTCTATGTTTTGGGTGAAGTTGTCACACTTATCAATTTTGAGAAAGATTCATTTTACTCCTGGGAAACTAGACACACTTCCTTAGCAGCTAGTTTGGCCATGGATTCCTATTCTCAAAAATAGACTTGATGTAGTTATCCTTTGGCATAGCTATTACTGTTACATCATTTTATGCAACTGAATCCATCCTCACAGTTTCTATTTCTTTGTATATAACATGGTTTGGCATGCCCATTACTGAATTTTATATATGTAGCTCCCTAACACCTTTCTATGACCTTCTACTTTCTCCAAGTCGTTAGAGAGTGTAAGTATTATAATTGATGTTACAAGAGAGGGACGATAGCAACCATTTTCCTCTTTGATGTTGAGATTGTAGAATATATTCCTTGTCAAAACAAGGCTTCATGGCCTTATTAGCTCAACGTTCATGTCTACATATTGTAGTTTACTTGCTTAAGGAGATGGTACATTACAAAGCCCTTCTTTTTACTTTATATATTTAGCATCATCATCACTAGACACAGAAATAATTCCTATCAAGAAGGTTGTACATTCAATGGAAAACTATTTATGATTTTACAATGGGTGATTTCTTTCATACTTTATATGCCATATTCCCTAGATTCATTATTGAATGTACAACTAAAGGGTTGCTCAATGCTAATTTTGTTTTCTCAGACATTTCAAAATACGAGAAACATAGAAATATTTTTGAACACATAAACTCTTTTGTCAATTTTAAAACTTCCATGGTTTTTTTTTGAAACTGAAATCCAATATATCATCAAGAAGACAAAGTGCAGAATTATCAGTATGTTGCCTAAGATAGGGATCAAATAAATGAGTCAAAAAAATTTCAAGGTTTTGGACATAGCATTTTCAGATCTGATTATTGATGTCCAAGTTGAAGATGTTGCATCTCTACCAATTATTTCATTCAATTCTAGATACGATGTTATTACAATCATGTGTAGAAGATTCGAGGTCTTCGTTGAAGACAAATTTGACAAAGATCATGAAATTGTAGCTCATGATATTGGATATGTTGCATGTTTATATGACGCTCCCTTAGAAGTCAATTATGTAACTGACTTTCTGTGTCAAAATCCACAATATGTTGGTTTGAAAGTGAATTTGGGAAGCATAGGTGTTTTTATATTAGGATTCTTTTGCACTTAGTGTGATAAAAAATTTCAATTAACTCAGGGAAAAGTGTCCTTGATGTAAGTTTATGTCAGATATAAAGGAAACATAGGATTAATAATAGAGTTGTTAAAGTTTTCTTTCAGTATTTGTTAGTCTGTCATTTCTCGACTCCGTTTTAGTGAATCATTAGAGCAAGTTCATGTCACTACTATGGGAATAATTTCTCATCTTCTATGTCATGCAATAAAAAATGGTCTTCTAGTAAGGACATGTATTTTCTGAATGGTATAAGCACATATGGTTGTTGAGGGTTGGTATTAATTTTTGACCTTTTGAAGAAAAAAGGATGTTGTGATCATATTTATATAGTTGTTTGTTTGAATTCCATGTCATATAATTATTGAAGTTCACCTTAACTTTTCATTGTCCAGCACTGAGCTCTACAAAAATCGTATTCAAGGAAGCATTCCAAAGAAATTTCCAAATCTGAAGAGGCTTATAATCATGGACATGTATAACAACAACATTATGAGTGAAATTCCTCTATAATTGGGGAATTTTAAGGCACTTGTATTTTTGTAAGTTTTATTTTTGTTATGTCAAAAATTTCATGATGGAAACATCCAAGCTATGATTATAATTTAGAGATATTGCCTTAGATAAGAAACTAAGGTGTTGTAGTTTTCTTTCACTGTTCATATAATATGATTGCCTGCTAATGGAAGTATGATAGTTACTTAATGAAAAACTACCTTAACATTAATTCACTCCCTACACAAATTCCCAGGGAACATACTAAAATTTCAAACCTTAAAGTCACATAAGTCTAACTCTTGTACATAATCTATGTTTTTTTTTTTTTTTTATTTACATGGAACAATTAAATATAAAATTTAAATTACTCCAAGTCTTAGTGTTTTATTGTTATTATTTGATTTTCAGTTGCAGGGGGGTCTCCAATAGTAATGTTTGTTTGTATTTTCCAACAATCAGACAATTTAAACAATTTCCAATGAAAAAGTGAGGATCTTTCTCTAAACATCTTTTCTACCATTATTTTGGAAGATTTTTTTACAAGAATGTTTTAACTTTAAGTTTATGGTATCCATTTTGTCATGCCTCCAAGATTGATTCTCTCTGTGGATTTGTTGGCTCTATGGTTTGTTGCCACTGTATACATTTGCTTTACTATTATTTAAGAATCCTAGATGACAAACATACAATAATAATGTAACATATATTTTAATTTTGAAATGGTATATTATACTATATTATACTATATTACAATATATGTTCCCTAAGGAGATGATTTTGTTGAACTCGAGCTAATATCATCTCAAAGAAATTAATTTTTGTTACCACCAACCTATTTGTGGTGCTTTTGAATGTTAGTTGTGCATGTTAAAGGATTAGAATCTCAATTCAATCCTATAGTTTCTTCTTTATTAGCAAAGAATTCAACTAATTGAAATAATCAGAACATTTGCACAAATCATTTAGTGGAAATTATCTATGACATATTTTATTTTCTTTTGGGTCTCATGAGGACCCATTTCCATCACTATGGTTTATGGGAGGAAACATCCTCTTTCTATGGGAATTTTCGTGCAGAGCATGGGATATTTCTCCCTATGCCAAGGATGATTGAGGAATTTCCTTGGTGTCCATTAACTATCCTAGGGATGTTGAGCAATCCTAAAGGTAGTTGGGTTATTGCTCTCCCTGATAAACTCTTCTAATGGAGAATTGGTCCATTAACTCATGCACTTTTGGGTGCCCTGTAACCATAACCAACAACCATCCCTTTATAAATTATAGCATTCCATATAATTTTTAAAAGAAACAATAAAAATGTGACTAACCTAAACTAAATAGTAAGCACTAACCTAAATCCTAACACAATAGCTAAGTTGAGTTTCGATTATCTTGTGGCTTTTAGGTTATTTCTTTCCTTTTATAAATCATTCCGTGTTATTCCAACTTCAAAAAATTTTAATATAAAAGAGCAATAAGTGCTTAAACTTTAGATTGAGTACATACATTAATTGAATCTAAAATTGGTCACCAATTCAAGGAGAGGCCTTATTTTGGCAGTCAGAACCATTGAGCATATAGGTGAAATTTTGAAGCCAATGATAGAGAACATAGATGTTTCCAATCCAAACTGCTCCAACTATAAGAATAATTGTTTCTTGGGTTTCCTTCCCTCATGTTGTATTTCAAATAAAGAATAGGTCAATAGTAGAAATAACATAAGGAATAGATCTCTATGAATTTTATACATTCCATTATGGAATAAGAAATCAAGTCCCTACAATGTTGTGAGGGTTTTGATTACATGGAGAATATGTGCTAAGTATGCACTGTCGTATTTTCTGAATAAAAAAGTTTCTATACTTTTTATTGTGAAGTATTTCCATGTCTAACACTAATTATTTGATCAAATTAGCATAACTCCCTTCAAATGATATATTGACTCTTATGCTTCACCTTAACTCAGGATTTCACAATTTTGAAAGGTAAATATGTTTTGCATTTTGCATTTGACATGCCTTTTAAGAACTTTCAATAATTATTCAAAATTGAATCATGCTTTTCATTGACTTAATGAACATTGTTAGATAAGGACCATGCATTGCAAATACACTATGTGAATGAATAGTACTTGTTTTCAATGTGCTCTCTAGTGTCATTCTTTTACAATCTATATTCTGAAGGAGTTAGCATCACAAGGAAACTATTTATTGTTAATAACGGATTGAATATAATCTTGTTGTGCTTTGTTTGGTTCTTCCTTTTTATCCTACACAAATTTTAATTCACTGGAAGGTAGCTTTAATATGACCAGTGAGAATATACAAGAAAATTATTGTTTCCTCTCTTGCCTTCATCCCTTACTCTTCCATGTGCAATTTGCACATGCCTAACATTGCTTGGGCTGCTAATGGATATGAAAAGAAGTTTGTGTATGATTTAGTGGGATTCTTATGTATATGTTATGTTTTACTGATATTAATGAATTTCATGCATTCCTTCTATAAGCAGACCACATCCTTATTCTTTCCATGTAACTTAATTTATTCATGGAAATCTAGCATAACTTACCTCTTGAAAGTACTCTTGTCGATACATATATTTATCTCTTGAATTTGATGAATTTTAGGATTAAACAAGCAACTAAGTAGAATAGTCAGAGAAGAAAGTTTGCAATCATCTCACTATGCCATGGATGTTATTTATGGATTTGTTGATGGTGCTAGACCTGCCAACATTTAGGGGATCACCATGGTATGAAGTCCCAACTAGACCTCACAACGTTTGTTGTGGGGGTCCAATCCACTATGATCGTGAGGCTTCCATTGTCCCAAGGATTTGCCTCAACACTTGCTTATCAGCACAGGAGAGGGGTTCACTTTATGTTGAAAATAATACTGAGAGGGGGGGTGAATCATTATTATCTAGTCCTTTTAACAATTCTTCCTTATTTATACTTTGAATTGTTTTTGCATATCAGTACCATAAAACAATGAGCATGAACAAGAAAAACATACAGTCACATCAAAGAACACCAAATATAAGGTGGAAACCCAATGTGGGTGAAAACCACCTGCTGCAATATGTCTCTATCTTCTTTCAAATTAGAAACTCCTTTTACAATGGTCTTGTACTGGTGCAGTCCTTTACCAGTACGCCGGCTGCAACCTGCAGAGAGCTACAACTCTCTCTCGTTTTCCAGTCTCTCCTGGAAGGGAGCTACAACCCCCTACTTCTTTTCTTTCAAGGACCACTTTTCATAAATTTTCAAACTGGATCCATAAATATCAAATGATCATCAAGTACCAGTAAGTCACCCAGATAACCAGATCCACAATAACAGAAAAACTAAACCCAGAACACCTTCTGCGGCGTCTCCTGTGGCGCCTCCTGCGGCGTCTCCTGCGGCGCCTCCTGCGGCGTCTC
>APFE030767583.1:25052-35529 GCA_000404065.3 Pinus taeda | reverse complement strand
TGATGAAGTTTGTGATGTGAAAATTAAAAATTCCAAATTTGTGGATAAAAGTTCAATGCTTTCTCAAACTATCCGCACCACTTCACAAACAAAATTTTACTTAAAAATCGAGTGAAAGAGCAGCTGTTTATTGAAATACAAGAAAGATATGGAAACGTGATATGATCTGACATAAAGTTCAAAATCTGTTTGTTGATGATATGATAGACAGCACAAATAATTGTTCAAATATGAACCAGAAAGAAAGGAAGGGGGCTTATTAAACTGATGAATCCAGATAGCAAATGGTAATGATGACGTGATTATATTCCCATACTTTGTCGTTGAAGGCGGACTTGTTCCCACGCCAGAAATGTTTGCAATACACTTAAAAGCAAGACGATAAGTCCTGCGAATGTAGAAATTACAAGCCACGCCCTTGGAAAATACTTGTCTTTAATTTCAGCACATATCATTATATATTCGTAATTGGTGTAGAAGGTTATAACGTCATCAATGGCGGAGTCAATTGGTTCGTATTCGCCCTTCCCCATTACTTTCCGCATTTTGTTCCACACATTGGCCACCGCTTCGTCGGTTCCCAAACGGTTGTGCAATATACCGCCATTTCTCAGCACCTCAACATCGGCGGCTGTGTTGATCAAGCGGTCCATCACGTCCACATAGCACATCAGCGGCTTCGTTTCATTTTTGCAGACGAATGCCTCGAATGCCACCATATTTCTCATGACAGCATCTGTTCTGTCGTCCATTTCAATTGTGGGTAAGTGAAATGTGCAGGTTTTGGCATCGAAACGAATCTCGTTGAGATGCTCTACGTGTGCAGCGAACTTTACCCCTTTTCTTCTGAGTTCTACAGCTGATGGAAGGGTGATGTACCTCTTTTTCTTCCACATTCTATTGTGTTCTGTATGATCTGTGGGATCCGATGAGCGGATGGTATTTTCATATACGAACCCTAAGAGATGTGAATCCGGCCTGAATGATTGCGCTGTTAATACATGCGAATCCAGCCGGTCACGTTTGTACAGAAAAGGGGACAGGGTCTGCCAAACGTGTCTTAGAATGGAAATGAGATCAAGATCTGTGCCTGCCTGCCATTGGAGGATCATCTGTAAGACAAACATGGGTATTTGATTTTCTAGCTTCATAATATCTTCCTGAACTGCAGCAAACATGACCGTTTGATTTTCTAGTTTCATAATATCTTCCTCAGCTTCCGATGGTTGCTGGTTTTGCAAAAAGAAAAAGCGAGTTGCTTGATCACAGTCCCAATCCCGGGTGAAGATCTTCCTAAGAAATCATAAAACAGGGGAAAAATACATAGGTATTTAAAACAGAGAACCCAAAAAAACAGAGGTATTTATAATGTCATAGACGGAAATGTAAACATATATTTTTGCGCATGTATTGTATCTAAACTATTATCTAGAAATAAAATAAGCTTTTAATCTAAATGACATTGCATGAGCTAAAATTGTAGGTTGGGTCAGTGTCACATTTGGCTCTATTTATTGGGTTGAATCAGAAGAAAAGACCTCTTGAGCAAACCCCTAACAATTGAGCTAAAATTGTAAGTTGGGTCAGAGTCAGATTTGGCTCTATTTATTGAGTTGAATCAGAAGAAAAGGCCTCTTGAGCAAACCCCTGACAATTGAACAAGGGTTTATGATTAAAATCTGTTTCAGGTTCATTCACTTCTTTTCTTTAACTATGATAATTGGTTAAGGTAGATCTCATACATAGTTTTTCCCCAGAGCAATCAAAGTATAGGACATATCTATTAATGAAATATTATGAATCAATTTCAAGAATTCATATGATTTAAGCAAAAAAGGAAAAAATTTTACCAGCACAAACCAACTTAACTTACATGAAACATTTTAAATAATACCCTCAATAGATTTGTTCATCATACTTTACTTTCTAAAAACACAAGATACCTTGAAATTTGCATCTCACTTAACTCTTCCAGATCATTACTAAATTTAACAGACCTGGATCAATCATCAAACATTCAGGTAACAATAATCTGACTTTCAAGACACTGTTAAATTACCAGGAAACTTTCATCTCTCATTTTTAATTCCTGTAAATCTTTTTAATTAATTTAACATATTTTGGATTAAACATTCCATTAACAATGATCACAATTTCAATACACTGTTCTATGCTGCACAGCAAACTAGATATCGTTTGTCAATTCAACTAGCAATAATCTTGAAGTTGGTAGCTAATAGTGGATATACTAAAAATGCTGGCATAGCAGGGGAATAAGTTTGAAGTTGGTATTTAATAGTGGGTATATAAATATAAACCGTTAATGTTGAATGCATCATTAAATACTCAGCGCTTGTAGTCTATTGCCCACTTTAGTTTAACTACTGGATTTTTTATTCGTTTTTCAGTAAATTTTGTTTAAAATAGTGATAAAATTTACAGAATTGGAATGTTTTCTAAGTTTTTTTTTTCATCTGAATATTGAATTCATTTTTTTTATATTAAAAATATTTTAAATATTTAAAATTTACAATTTAAGCATTAAAATAAATTTGAAAATGTAATTTTTAGCAATTAAACTACTACCCAAATATATAGGTATATATTTAATGTTAAATTCTAAATGTTTAAACATTGCAATAGCAATTGCAAATCCAATACCAAATATATTAAACTTAATAAATATTGTTTAACTAAAAATCTTAGCTTTTAATATTATGATTCAATTAGGATGTATACAGTTATTTATTAACTAAAAATCTTAGCTTTTAATATTATGATTCAATTAGGATGTATACAGTGATAATCACTGTTTATTTGGCTCTACCTTATATCTATTTATGTATTCATACATATATTTTAAAACAACTAAAATTCAGAATTTTACCAAATTTAAAAGGCTTCAGGATTTTACCAAATTTAAAAGGCTTATGCTCAGATTGGCAAAAGTGGTCTGAAGGTTAGAATCTGAGCAAAAATATTTACAGAAATTTTGAATCATGTTTGCGATGGAAATGAATTCAATACCATCAAAAATCTCTGGACTACTCAAAATCTTGAAATTTGACAGTTATAATTGGGAGTTACAAAAATCAGAGCCAGATTTTATCGAAATATTATAAAAAATTCTATTATGTTCCGGGCACAAAGCAATCAGTCTGGTTAGGCTACTACAATTTAAACAAAATACATAAATAAATATAAATATAATTATATATACTGTTAAATTCTGAATAAATAGCCATTGCAGATCCAATATCCAATACATTAAACCTTTTGATTATTGTTTCCCTAAAAACTTTTCACTTTTAATCTGCTGATTCAATTAGATGTATGCATAGTGATAACAAGGGTTTATTTGGCTCGCCCTTAAACTTTCATTGAAATTTCAATGGAAAAGAAGCCCATACCTTAAGAATCGCAGAAGGAATAAGCCATCTCGAGCCAAGATCCAACCCAGTTCCTCGTCAGTGTCAGGACAAACATGGAAGGATTTATACCATTGCCGAATCTTAACACTTTGATGTATCATATCCTCAACGAGATTCACGAAGGGAGGACGGCCAGGTCTGTCGGCGAGTATATCCGGAAGCTTATTTTTGAAGGTTTCATACTTGGCAAGTTGGGGTTTCCCGTAATGAAAAGGGCCGAGCGAAACCACTTGCGGTACGGAAGCCCCTTTCGGCTTTAGGGTTGGCATATCATCCTCTACACGAAAGACGCGTCCCTCGACTGTTTGATCCTCATCCTCTGCTTTTCCCGTTGGCAGGAGATCAATTCTCTGGTCGTCCATGAAGAGGAGATCAATCTTCTGGTGGTCGTCCATTACGAGGCGGGTTCGTTTTCCTTCCATATTATAAGACTCATCAATCCTCTGGTGGTCGTTCATTACGAGGCGGGTTCGTGTTCCTTCCATATTATAAGACTCGGCTTAAAGCCAGAACGGATAAGATGGGAACTCTAGAGATTCAGGGCGAGGGAGGGCAGCAGGGCAAATTGCTAATTACAGGCTATAAGATTACAAAAATAGGTATCTACATTAAACAACATAGCACACCTCACTCAGATTCCAGAAAGAGCCTAACCAATTATTCGAGGAATTGTTCTTCCGTTTTACATTCACTGGCAACTAGCGTGCGGTTTGGATTTAGACACGCCATTGCTTCAGAAATTACAGCACTGAGACGGAGATAAAAATAGAATGGCACTCTTTTTCGACTTGATTGATCGATCCCACTACCTTTTTATGACCACTGATATGTAAAGTTGTATTTATTGGCGGAGGATTTTGTGGACCCTGATGTGTAATCAAGTTGTATTATTGGCGGAGGATTTTGGGCACTCAGATTGTTGGTCCGTTCCCGTTTTCGGGAAACAGAAACCAGCCCATTCTCATCGGTGGATACCGCCCCGGTTTGCCGGCGGACGAGAACGGGGCGATCTGAGTGCCCCCATATTCTTCTACGCGACCACTTATACTTCGAATAAAAGTCATGCGAAATGACAGTGAGGCGGTAGGGGAAGAGTACAGAGCACGCCATTCCGAAGACAGGCCGTAGTGACAAAAATCGAGGACCCACACATATCCCGACACAAGAAAAGTTGTGTTCGCGCGGCCATCATTTATAGAGAAGTCTTTTCATTCACAAATGTCTGTCTATTGCGTTGGTTTGGTTTGGTGACTTGTTTCGATGAAGTGATTCTGTTAGTTGTGGGCCTAAAAGAATTTTTAAGCGTGCAGTCTAAAAAGATTATACTTTTGTTTAGAAAATAATAAAAATTTTAGTAAGAATTTAATAAGTATGGTGGAAATTTTAGTATGAATAAACGAATCCTATTTGCTTCAAAGAACTAAAATGATACCTTAATACTATCTGTGGATACCCGTGACTAGAAGTTAAAACTGTTGCTTTCGAATACCCGTGACCATACGGTAGAACTGTTGCTTCTGAATTGGGTGAAGATCATGATATCGGTGGTTGGATCAAATATTATTTGATATAGCGCATGAAATAATTGAGCAGACAACGGGAGAATATAAATCAGATCTTGCTTATTAAAGCACTCATACCACAATAGACAATTGGGCAATGCATCGGGTACTCACTCTCCTTTTTGGATTTGAGCACTCCATGAACGTCACATCGTCTGTTCCTGACATCGATGCAATTTATCCAAAGTTCAATGAAACTTTGTACGCTCTCTTTGTTTGTTATATACTGAGAATATAGGAACGATAGGATACAGTAAATTCTTGTTACACAAGCATCTTTTCAACTTGACGACAGGTTGTCATACCATTTTTGTCCATCAGACAGGCTCTAATTAACTTCTTGTTAGGTTCTGAGGGGATGGAATTTGATCCCTAAATTGCTGGTTACCAGGTGATTTGTACTTAAATATGATTAGATTATACCGTTGAGGGTTCTTTAACAAAAGTTTACCAACCTCATTCTGCAAACCCAAAACCAGACTTTGCTTGTGTATGATGAGACTAAGTTTCTATACATAACTAAAAGTGACGGCAAATCATAAGAAATCACATAGTCAAAGTTCTAAAAAAGGCAATTGGAAGCAAATCATAACAGATAACCATCTCATGAGTTTGACGATGTTACAGGAGCTAGGTCTTTCGCACGCATGCTCGGAATTTGAACTCACACTGGATGTGTTTTTTAATGTGAGCCAAGCTAGCAACCAGTTTGTTTAAAATCGTCAGCATGCGCCACTGGTTCTTTTGGATATCATTCAGAAATAAAATAATGTCATTTCTATCTTCATGTTTCTCCCTAACCAACAAAGTTCTGAGTTGTCAGTGTTTAAAATCGTCAGCATGCGCCATTGGTTCTTTTGGATATCATTCAGAAATAAAATAATGTCATTTCTATCTTCATGTGAAATTTTGAGTTGTTAGTGGATAGTAATAGTATGCATATATCTGTTTCTCCTTCCCTGGTATGGCCAAGGTTAGGAAGGCAGGGAGAAACCTCATCCAAAAGTTCAAAATCTAAATATGTATTTCTGTTTCGACTAACATTTCTTTCTAACTGTTGGATTTTTGCTTGGGTGTCTAGAGAGGTCGCATAATGGTATACAATCGCTGTCCCCTAGGCTTGAACCTCGACCCAAGACTGGTTATGTTGGCCTCACCTCTAGCTCCATGATGAATGTGACCACCTTTCCTACATTTATCCACTTTTACAAGCTCTCTAGGGTAAACACGCGCTGAGTGTCACTATGATATGACCCGACCTCCAAGTTCCAGTTATGGAAGTGGGGCCAACAAATCAACAAAAAATTGATTTCCCTCAGAGACTACCGATCACTCAAGAGTCTGCAAACCACCCCAAGTGATCAATCCCACGCTGGAACTCTTTTTTCACATTGTTTACGCCCCCAAATGCACTATTGACACTCGATTGGAAGGCTATAACCACACAGACAAGTCTAGCCACCATTAGTTATGACCCAAAAACTCTAATTCTAGCGGTTCTAAGATTTGAGCCACTCTTTCAGGCTAGTCTCCAGACCACTACCCAAAATTTCCTGTAGCTTTCCAAAAGCATAAACAATATGCTAACAAGGCCAATTATTCATAACTCAAGCAAGAACTTGACCTAGACATGCCTAATCCATTATAGACATTTCGTCAAACATATGGTAAACATGAAAGCTACAAGTCATGAATACATATTTGATCATAAGCTTCTAAATTTCATCTAAAAATCAACAAAAAGGTTCTAATCGCTCTCTAACTAGTTGCAACAACACCTGTTAGACCATGCATTTATGAATCATTCAATATCTTATCAAAACATGTCAAAAGTCAAGGATAGAATATATCATATAACCAACATTTAAACATAATGGAAACCATGGAAAATCAGCCATAAAATCACTACAAATGCTCATAGATCACAATAGGAAAATATCTCATATTAGCATATGAAAATGCCAACCAAGTCAGGGACTTCAACGTACCACCCGACCATAGATTGCGATGAACCAAATCTCTCTTTCAGCCAATCACACATGCGCCATATTCCAAGCATGAATGTGGGATCATAAGGGTTAAACCAAAATAAAACCAATAAAGTCTTCCAGAGGCCAAACCACCTCAACCCTCAACCACAATGATCTCACATATATGATGTAGAAATCACTAACATCAACCAAATCAGTATCTACCCAAGATGTCTAGGGTTTCAAGAACGAAATCACTAACATCAACCAAATCAGTATCTACCCAAGATGTCTAGGGTTTCAAGAACGAAATCACTAACATCAACCAAATCAGTATCTACCCAAGATGTCTAGGGTTTCAAGAACTAATAACTCAACCCACAATTATTCAAGGCTCCAAAAAATTACGTGAAAGCCATACCTATTCCTGACATAAACGTCAACTCCAGGGAAATGATCCCATGAGCCCATCATCCACATAGCTTCACAAGGAAAAACCGCCTCGCAACTCTGTGGATCGACGTGCATTTGGAGAAATCGATTTGAAAGGTAAATAAACATGTGGTGTGTAGCAGGCCACACCACCACCACCTGATGTAGTGCCCTCCGTGTCGATGGGGTGGTAGGCTCCCTATTGACATGTGTTCATCCACCTCATCGGAGATTTCTTTTAGTTATTAACATTATTTACTAAAATAGTTAATTTTTACACATTTTTTAGATTTGAAATTACAACTTTGATGTCCATAAGCTTTCTCCAATGAACTCTAAGAGATTTTTATCATATTTTAAGTGTTTGTTTTTATACCTGGGAGAATGTGTTGTGTATTATTGTAAATTTATTTATAATACATAGAGAGATTGAATTTTTTGAAATGTCGACTTGTTTTTAAATTTTTTCAATCTTAACGACGAGCTCTCGTCATTAATAACGTAGAATTTGTTGATCAAGAGGTCATACAATGCATATGATAAAGAAAATAGCACATATGTGATTTAATGGAAAATGTAATTTTTAAAAATGTTGTTCTCGAGAGTGTGTAAGTAATAAAGAATTTTTTCAATCTAAATAAAATAATTTAGAATTTCTTGATTAAGAGTTTATACCATGTATATGATAAAGAAAATGACATATTTGTGATTTAATGGGAAAATGCTTTTTCAATCTAAACAAACTTTCATCATTAATAATTTAGAATTTATTGATTAAGAGGTTATACCATGCATATGATAAAGAAAATGGCATATTTGTGATTTGATAAAGAAAATGGCATATTTGTGATTTAATGGAGAAAATGTATTCTTTCAATGTGTTGTTTTAGAGAGTGTGAGTGTGATAAAGATTTTTTTGAATTTAAACAAATTCTCATCATTAATAACTTAGAATTTATTTATTAAAAAGCTAGACCATGCATATGATAAAGAAAATGACATATTTGTGACTTAATGAGAAAAATATATTGGGCAATTTGTCGTTTTCCAACCCGTGTGAGTTATATGCATATAGGTGTTATTATCATTCCAAATATGGGATACCATTATGTAATGAAAAGAGGGATTAGGTACCAAGTTTGTTTTTAATTTTCTTATTTATATAAAGTAAAAGTAAAGTTATATATATAAATGTGATATAAATCAGATGTTTACACATTTTTTTATATTAAATTTTATTAATTAAACGATAAAAAAAAATAAAAAAAAAAATAATAAAAAAAATAATAATAATATAATAATAATAATAATTTAAAATCTTAAATTTTGTTGCAATAATTATAAGGAACATATAAGCATCGACATATTTATGAAAAAATATATAAACAATTGTATATTATATATATTTTAAAAGGTTTGCAAATTTTAGGATTTTAGAATTTTTAAATTAAATATTAATGTCTTTTACTATGTTTTTTTAATACATGTTTAATATTAATTTTCTTAAATTGAATAATTGGCATAAGGCTATTTTATGAAAAGTTGTTGTAATATCATGTTGCTCTAAAATTTTGACTAGTCAAATTAAAAAATTAAAATAAATAAAAAAAATTAAATATAATATAACATTTTAACTCCTCAAAATAAACTAAAAATAACAAAATTAAAATAACCTATGAAAATAAAAATAAAAATGACCCATGCTATTGACGTATGACAATTATGTGGAATATTGCTTATTTAAAGGGGTAAAATTAAACTAGCGTAGATTCATCTTAACTCTGGATCTACCAAAAATTTAGAAGAATCAAATCTCTTTTCTCTATAAGAGATATTTGCATCCTCTCTGAGGGTAATAATTTTGTGCTCTACAACCTAGTATATAAAAGATGTTGTAATGCCTTTGAGAACCCATGGTTTTGATATAGATATAGATATGGGTAGTCTCACTTACAAAATAGACTTTTTCACCAGAATCTAAAACGATTTCAAGAAAAATTGATTTTTTGTTGTTTAAAATGAGTTTTTGAATGCATAAATGGATTCAACACCCTGAAAAACCCCATGGGAACTAGAATTCTACAGGTTAAGCAACTTAAACTCGAGTTCTTAAAACCCGAAAAATGTTGTAAAAAAATCATTTTGTCTATATATATATGATGATGATGATGGTGGTGGTTAAGGTACGTTGAGACCAAACTTTGGTCTATCAAAACTAAAGAAACGAATTATTTATTTTGATTTAAGATTTTATTCCTATGCTCAAAAAGCTTAGAGAGAAGCCCCCAAGCTCAATATAATTTTGACATTGTAAAAAGCTAAGAAAGTCAATGTTGTGACAAAGATTATGAAACTGAGATCTAATGTGGTTGTAAGCTGGGCACTCTAAGAGGAAGTGGTTTTCATCCTAGATGTTCATATTCTCACATAGATAGGCAGGTCCTTTCCATCCATGGCCTTTTAGGAATTGCCCAATGACCTGTTTCACTATGGAGCTCATGAGAATTCGTTCTAATCTTTGGTATATTAATTTTGTTCTTTGAGCTAGTTAATATATATATATATATAATATATATATATATATATATATATAACCATCATAAATCTATGTTAACTCTAGATCTATCAAGGGATTAGAGGGATCAAATCTATTTTTACAGCCTAAAGACATTTAATCTCACTTGACATTTGGTACATTAGAGTTATGATGGTTAATTGATTTAAAATAAAGTATTGATTTAGTTTAATTTTTATGATTTTTTTTTGGTAATGTGTGATGTATCATGAATTAAGTGACTTGAAACTTGAAATGAATTAATCTTTATTGGTGTTTACTAGTCATTTAATTTATATGACTATGCCAATTTTATGTTGTACTCTTTGTTTCTTTTTTCTTTTTATTTGGTCAATTAACTTATTTTCTTATGCAAAAAGTTGAGAACCCTTATGGGATGAATGTGATCAATTATATTAAGTGCATAATTTAAGCACCACAACTTTGATGAAGGAAAAATCAAATTGTTAATAATCTATTAATACATGATAACATAATTTTATTAAAAATAATTTTCAATTTCTAAAA
>APFE030767583.1:0-19885 GCA_000404065.3 Pinus taeda | reverse complement strand
GGCTACATGCACCCTTGATAGCTGTTTAACACAGGCGCTATTATTTTTTATTTATCTATCACCACGCGCGTGTTAAACAGTTATCGGGGCACATGTAGCCGGGCATTTAATGCCCAATAGTATGCGGAAAGCCCTATTTCCAATCCTATTGTAAAGTAAATCGCCTTGACATAGACACAATATATCACATTTTTTTCTCTTTCATCTCTTTCATCACCACATAGCGTGTTATATCGTGTTATATAACACCCATGTCAAAAGGCATTTATGTTACAATCTTTCCGTTACAATCTTTCCATGGTATGCTTGCCTCTAGTGTAACATGTCATTGTCACATAAAAAGTCTGACTTGCCAAAACTAAAATGAGAAGACTTCCCAATTCTCCACCCACTGCTTTAGCCGATTATCCACATAACTCCACAAGGAAAAACCGCCTGGCAACTCTGTGGACCCACCCACATATGGGGAAATCAGTTTGAAAGGTAAATGAACATGTCTCTTAGCAGAAAGGTTATCGAAGAACAATTTGGAACTCTGCATGCCATCTGTCCGATTAGCATTCGCACATATCGTGTATGGATGGGATGGGGTAGGGTAGCGCAACAGGCCATACCACCCCCTAATGTAATGCCTGGGGTGGTAGGCTCCCGTTGACATGTGTTCCCTCCACCCCCATTGGGGATTTTTTTTAATTCTTAACCTTATTTAATAAAATAGTCAATTTTGAATTTGAAATTCTAGTTGTGATATTCATAAGTTTTTTCCACTTAAGTAAAAAACAAATTATCATATTTTAAAATTTTATTTTTATATTTGGGAAAATGTGTTATATATTATTGTAAATTTATTTTAATTCTAAATTTATAATACATGGAGAAACTAAATTTTCTGAAATGTCAATTTGATTTTAAATTTTTCCAACTTAAACAAATTCTCATCATTAATTATTTAGAATTTGTTAATCAAAAGGTGATACAATACTGATGATAAAGAAAATGACATATTTGTGATTTAATGGGAAAATGTATTCTTTCCGCGTGTTGTTTTTGAGAGTGTGCATGTGATTAAAAACTTTTTCAATCCAAACAAACTCTCATCATTAATAACTTAGAATTGGTGTTGTTTTCGAGCATTAATAACTTAAAACAGTGACCTATCGCAAGGAGTGCAACAAGCTCTCATCATTAATAACTTAGAATTTGTTGATTAAGAGGTCATACCATGCATATGATAAAGAAAATTTGTTAATCAAAAGGTGATACAATACTGATGATAAAGAAAATGACATATTTGTGATTTAATGGGAAAATGTATTCTTTCCGCTTGTTGTTTTTGAGAGTGTGCATGTGATAAAAAACTTTTTCAATCCAAACAAACTCTCATCATTAATAACTTAGAATTGGTGTTGTTTTCGAGCATTAATAACTTAAAATTTTTGAGAGTGTGCATGTGATAAAAAACTTTTTCAATCCAAACAAACTCTCATCATTAATAACTTAGAATTGGTGTTGTTTTCAAGCATTAATAACTTAAAACAGTGACCTATCGCAAGGAGTGCAACAAGCTCTCATCATTAATAACTTAGAATTTGTTGATTAAGAGGTAATACCATGCATATGATAAAGAAAATGGCATATTTGTTTTTTTTGGTAGGTAAACACCCACGGGGATTTGAACTAATGACCTATGGCAAGGAGTATCTTAACAGTGCACCCATTCACCATCAATCCAAAGCCCTGTGAGCAAGAAAATGACATATTTGTGATTCAATAGAAAAATGTATTTTTTTAATGTATTGTTTTCGAAAGTGTCTATGTGATAAAAAATGACATATTTGCTAGTTAATGAGAAAAATATATGGTTTAAGAATGAGTTATATGCATATAGATATTATTATCATTCTAAATATGAGATACTATTATATAATGAGAAGAAAGGTTAGGTTGCTATGTATTGTTTTTTATTTTTTTATTTATATATATAATTAAATATGAAGTGTATACATATATAAGTTTATATGTTAAATCTATATAAATTACACATTTCCCTAAACTATGATTAGAGCAAATTAACATAAAAAAGTTTCTATCCGATATTTTATTTTCATTCCAACAACTTTATCCATGGCTGCTGACCAGTCAAATCGTACGACTGCTAACGATTTAAACCTTACAATTTAGATGTGACAATTCAGGGCTCACCACTTCGATTTCACTCCAACGTCTTTATCGATCGCTGCTGACCACTCAAATCCTTCAATTTCACTGTCAGTTCAGATCCTACAATTTAGCTCTGACGATTCAGTTGTTACAACTTCCATTTTCACTCCAACAACTTTATCCATCGCTGCCAGCCACTGAAATCCTACAATTTGGCTGTAACCATTCTGTTCAAACCTAGGCCGTTTCTTCTGTCACAGCTTTTATTGATCTGCATATTACTTTTACTAGGACAGCCTACCAAATCTTAGCCTTGATTCAGGTCACATTGCCATTATCAAATTCTTGGTTTTTTTCCTCCTCTTTGTTCCATTAATTACCCTAAGCTTTAGAGTTTTTCTCTTTCCATAAATTAATTGCTTTTATCGCACCTTATGTTTGGTAACTTAACACTTGGTATAGATTTATCTTGGTAACTAAGATTTTAAGGTTAAATCAGATTTATTATAGGCATAAGTTGATATTTATTTTAAAAAATAGTTATATGTGATTTTTGTAGTTTTAATTAAATTGATTAGTATGAATATGAGTTATTTATTTTTGGGTATGCTATATTAGTATATTGGGGTATTGATCTGTGGTAGTGTAATAAATCTGTTCGCAAGTTACACATTTTTATGATAAAATAGGGATCAATTTCTATGGTTAAGAATTTTGTTACATATTTTTTTAATGTATATATGTTTAACTTATATATTAATATTTTATTAAACAAATAATTTAAATAAATTTAATTTAATTAATTTCTATGATTTTTTTATATCTTAGCAATGTGAAATGTATCATGAAGTACGTTATTTGATCTCTATCCATATTTACGAACCATTTAATATAAATGGTTTCCCTAATACTATTTTTCAAATGATGATTAATTATTAGGAGTAACATGTAACTTTTTTAGATATTAAATATTTGGCATTAACTTTACTCATTTTATTTGATTAACATCAGCACATACATAATTTAAAGAATATGAAGGTCTTTTCCATCACAAGTATAAGTGGCCAACTATTATTGGAGCATCCACCTTTGTTTTGTGTAAATATTAACTAGCAATTGCTTCAAATGTTGTAAAGGAAACACTCTAAGTCGGTAGCATATTTTAGCATATGAGAAAGCAGCATAGATGAAGAGTGATGTGATATGTTATACGATCTAAATGTAGGCCAATTTGAGTAAAAGATAAATCTTAATGTTGTTTTCATTGGGTAACTTTTTATAAAGATCACATTTTTTGTATCAGCACTAAAAGCCTCATTGTGCCTTATGTCAAAGGAAATGTCATAAGTGGATAGCATATGGAAGACGAGCATAGATGAAGACAAAATTATGCATTAGGAATCCTTAGGTTTGGTTTCAAAAAATTCGATACCAGATCCAGATTCAGTATCACCTTGTCCAATCTCATTCTTTGCAACAAATTTGAGATCCAAGAGTCCACATCAAGTTTTATGTTTTCAAAAATTGATTTCACTTGCTTCTAATATCATATTGAGAAGAATGGAATTACCTAAACAATTTAAATCAACAAAGAACAATTTTAAAATACAATATCCATCGCATACTTTGAAAGGAGAGAGACAATGTATAATGAGCTAAGAAGTAAACCCACAAATCCCTAACAATATGCCCATTCTATGCTTGTTGGGGTTTAAAGCTAGCAAGTTGCCTCAGTTAAATGAGCTCTAAGAAAATGACAGGAATTGCATTTTGTCGCATTTATAAGAAAGCTAAAGATAACCATAAACCCCATGGGATCCGCGCTACATGTTATTTTAAGTTGTTGACCATTAGGGTGCTCCATTAAACCAAATGCTACTGAAATTTTGTAGAGCATTCTGCCAACTTCATTTTCATGGGGATCCCACTATAATCCAAGAGTTGTAGGGGCTTAGGTCCAAATTATAAATGAAGTTGAAGAAGTCATGGAGGCGTAGATGAAACTATAGAAAACAAGTGTTAGTATTAATGAAGTTGTGGCATAAGAAGCCTAATAGAAGATCTTGCAACATCTTATACAGTGAGCAATTTTTCAACAAGAACAAACCAGTGGGATGTCACCGCGGAAGAAACTAAATTAGATTGTGAAATATATGAGTTTTAGAGTGTAGCTTCAAATTCTTTATTTGGTTAGTTTAGCAAAATTATGTAGTTAATATTTTTATCATTTTGAGCATTATAGGTCATTCATCAATTCATTATGCCTATAAAAGACAATGTCATGCTTTGTTTGTAAGATCTAAATTTGGGTCTTATACTCAGTTTTTAAAAGGCCTTACATTGGATTGATGTCTTTATATCCCAAACTTAACTAGTACATTTGGTAATTTTTAAGAAAAAAAATTGTCCACAAAAAACACCACATTGATAGCAAACATTTGAAAAAACAAATATTTGGAAATTTTAGTATGTTCAATGGCTTGAATGGTTTAATTCTTACAAGGACTATAAATTTTAAAACAATAATAAATCTATCCTGTAAGCTATCAGTTTCTAAAGTACATATTTATAATGGTCAAAAATTTATTGACATATAGCTATCCTTTTGTCATAATGTCAATTTATGTAATAAATGAGTAACTTAATCCATGGGGAAACCCACCCACTTATGAAAATTGTCTCAAATCCATCGAAACTTTTACTGGAGTCACAATTTACCCCATTTAAGTGGAACTTCGCCCATGGAAGTGCTACACAGGAGTAACCCACCATTGCAACTACTAGTGTAAGAAGATACAAAAGTGTGGCTTGTGATTTGTCACCCACAACTTGACATGTTGAGAACAATTAGGAAAAGAACCCTCGAATAGTCTGTTGACTAACTTTAGGTACAAATTTTCCAAACTTCTAAGTATTAAATTGAGCAATTTTACATGAATCCCATGGATTTAATCAATTGAATAAATTCTTATATTTAGAACTTCCATACAAACATCCTTTCAACTTTTGGACTGATCTAAGCATTAAAACTTATTGTTGAATTCGTATTGAAGTGTTCATAGACGTGGTCATAACAATGGTCATAACAAACTCTCCTGCCTGATGATGTGTATTGTTTCATCATTTGAAATATCAACAAAGAATTTTCATTCTTGCAAAGAAAATTTTAAACATAAGCATTCATCAACTTCTCATATATGTCTCAAAAAAAGCCAACATGTTGATGTTAGAAGCTTAAAATTCTCAAAACGTAACGACGTAAATCGGTGATGGTTCCAACCTGCTCAATGATATTCCAGTCAGCATTAGAATAGGTTTTATTAAGAATTTCCATGGTGTTTACTATTTTTTCTTTAGTTAATCAATATTTTAGTGATTAGTATAGGACATCACTCTGAAACAACTTAAGGTCAAACTCTCAAAATCAAAACATTTTGGATGTTGAGCGTTTGAATGTAGGTTAAGAAGATTGACTTTCAGAGCCTGGTTCCCCTCCCTTATCCAAAAAAAGCTTCACACATACCCATAGAACATGGTTTGATGATTTAGTTAACAAGAGATGAAAATATATGATATATACTAAAAGAATTAAGAGACATCAATCATGGATATTTTGATGAAATGCTATACAAGGATTCAAATAGGTGTAAATTAACAAGAGATGAAAATATATGATATATACTAAAAAAATTGAGGCATCAATCGTGGATCTTTTTATGAAATGCTATACAAGGATTCAAATAGGTGTAAACTAATTTGTTGAGAAATAATCCTCTTTTCAAGCAAAAATCTATTAAGATTATAGAAAATTCAATCAAGTTTTAAATAAAAAGATTTTTGACTTTCTACATGGCTAGATTTCAGGAGAACAATTTTCTACAAGATTAAATGGCTCCATTTAAATATATAAGTTTTAGATTTAGTCAACTACAACAATAAGCACCATGAAAATTCTTGGAGAATGCTTTCTCGCTCAGAAATGGCAAATACTATCACCAGGAAGGTTGGAACCATGAACTGTGAATGATTCCAACTTGCCCTAGACAATTCTAGCAAGGCATTTATTACAAGTATGCATGCTCACACCTAGTAATAAAAGTTAACAAGTCAAAATATATGAAATATACAAAAACAATTAAATGACATCAACCATTCATCATTCAATGAAATGAAATCCACATGAGTTCACAATCACTATGGTGGATACTGAGAATACGTTACTTGAACAATGAATTTCGAACATTCCCTGAATTTTGAGGGATAAATCTCCAAATTGATAAACATGAACCACCCCAATAACTACTCAAATATTGAAATAATAAGATATTTGGATATTGGTTGGTTGGAAATTGTGTACAAAATGAAGAAGACCCTACACAAATTCAACGTACTGTCAATTACTTAGTATCTTTTGTCTCTCCAGAAAACATAATTTTCAGTAAGTGCTTAAACTTTCAAGAACAAGAATAGGTGGACAAGTTATAAACCCATTTCCTAGTTCAACGTATCTAATGTGAGCATTATATTGATGCAACGTGCACAAAATAAAACCCATATTGACTTAAATAAACAACAAATCAAGAAAAATACTAAATGCTCAAAATTTCAAGAACAGGAATATAGGGACAAGTTACAAACCCATTTCCTGAGTTCATCTTATCTAATGTGATCATTATACTAATACAAAATCCATATAAGATATACCCATATTGACCTAAATTAGCAATATCCGTTTGAATATTATATTGTACTCTAGATAAAGATAACAAATAGGTCCAACATGATGACAAGAAAATAAGGAATAGTAATTGGAAGCAATTGTTTGCCTCTAGAGAGCACAACTAATTGTCATAATGAATTTTAATAGTTATATTCAAGTCTGAGGGCAAGGAAAATGTGTCGTAAGAACAAATAGATCATAACTACAATAGTTTATGAGTGTCATAAATAGATGATTCAAAATACCTCAACAACTGCACTTAAGTAAATTGTTTACTTCCCTGGTGCACCATGCCAGGTTGATCATAAGAATCATTAGTTTGTGTTTTCGAGAACCTGCACAACAGATCTATGGTGCCATGAATATCTTGTGAGCTTGCAGCCTGAGGGCCTCTAAAACTGTTCCCTTGCAGCATGCCAAATATATTTCCTCCAAAATTTCCCATTTCTCCTGCATTGAAAACAAGTGGTTGACCTTGGTGTTGTTTATCCATAGAATTCACAATAGCTACAGGGAACCCACATGTTACAAGAGTAGTAGAGGACCATGGATACATTGTTAGTAACTTTTCTACTAGAAAAAGACCAAAGTTTTGTTTTACTCCTTGTGTCAATTGTGCTTGAGCCTTAAGAGGTTGATCCTCTAGCATAAGTTGATCCATTGTGAGACCCAACCATGTGTTCATATCGAATGAAGTTGGTCTTGACGACCTTGAGTCGCCAGATTGAATTGACAGAAGAGAGAGAGCACAACTAGAGCTTGAGACTCCTGATAAACCATGTGGGACAGATATAACACCTCAAACTACAAGATTTTCTCTCCAGGAGAATGATAGGGTCAAGGATTGGCCCACATGATCCTTGACTATTTTCCTGTATTGGTGAATGTCTTGATTAATAGCTCCACCACGTACAATCTTAGAACCCTGTAAATGGAAAAGAAACCTTTCATCATTATGACAAGAAAGGGTACTTGTTGATAAATTCCCACCCTATGATTATTCATCCTCTTCCTTAACCCTCAACCAAGCTCTTTTTACATATCCTCCAATTTTGAAATCAATCGAATTCTCCTGTAAGTTTGAAGCTACCCGTGGATGCAAGAAAGGTGATATAGCCATCAAGGTGTTGCTAAGTTGTCTATCATTTATTTAAAGAATAAATAAATGTCAATTTGCAGAATCCATATTCAAATCAACAACAAGTGCAAGATAATTACAGTTTTAATCCTCACATTAGTTTGGAAGGGGTAATGAAGAATAGAAGAAACAATCAGTTGAGTTAATCTAGACATTTGAAGTTAATGCTCACATTGTAGCAATGAGATTATCTGTAAAAAGGGAATTTGTATATAAAATTCTACAAAAAATGGAAATGGTTGGGACAATGTATTGCTTTGCATGATTTTTCCTTCAAACGAATCAAAGTTTGGTTATTAGGGAATTGCATCGCTCCCAAACAACACATGCCTAACTACAAGGGACATCCACTCTGGAATGTAGCCAGGGGGGTCTCAATTACATTCAAAGAAAAGTTTACAAAGTAACCCATTCATCAAATAAGAAATCCTATTGCAAGTTGAAAGTGGTGATGATTTTCTCATTTTCTATGATAGCCAAAAGCTTATATATCACACTAGCACCTTCATAATAATCTAGTATATAACTAACATATGAGTTAAACATCAAAAAAACCCAGAGCCAATAGAAAATATAAGATAAAGCATCATCAAAATGATATTATCACTCAAAAATAGAATTGTAAATGGGAATTTGACAAGAACATCATTATAATAGATATCAACCAACATATATAAACAAGACTTGTGTGTTGCTATATAAACATAAATAAATAAAACAATTGTCCTGCTCATATAGTACTTTTAGTTCAACGTCAACAAAATTGAATGGGAGATTTTTTAGTGTGACAAAAAAGTAGGTAACCAGATAAAATGTTTATGAATATAGCCTATTCTTAAATGTTTTAATAGCACACAACAAAAATTAAAGACCATGAAACTTTGTGAGACATCAAAATTTGTGAGCTAGATATGAATCAAGAGTTTCATTTTCCATTAACATAAGAGATTGATTCAGCTACCCACACTAAACAAAAATATGATCAAGGAACTAGATAAACTACACCAAAAAATGACATCATTTACCAATCTTGGTTTCTCTATAGTACCATAAAAGGTGGAAGCAAATCTTTCTGATTTGATTACTGGTGTATAAGGTTGGGGTTTCCTATGCTACTAGTTGTGGCCAGCTAAATGTCTTCGACAGCTCCACTTCCCTTCATCAAACTTAGACAACATATGAAACCTGTATACAAGTCCAAGGACTTCATGCACCAAATTCTAGAAGATATAACCATCCATGTCAACTAACAACTGCTTCTAAGATTTAGCACAATAGTCTTGTGGAATAATGACAAAGAAACATTTGACACATCCATAAAATTGTGCCCTGGAAAGAGTTGAATCTTAAAAGAGCTGCAGATATGAATCAACAGCAACAAAAACAAAATTAATGTCCTCATCCATTACAAGAATTTTCCCAATCAAGATAGGAGGAAAAACAGAAGGAAAAACTTGCAATGACCATCATCTTCTCAAATCAATTTGTTGATGATGAAAAATTGATGGTTGACGTTATCGAAAACAAAAATAATTAAATATGAGAACAAGACTATAGCTATCATGTACATGATCTAGAATACATGTAGTATATTATTAATAATTTGGACGTGTCGAGTTGTAAATTGAATGATTTCCTTTCCACCAAAATGTATGCAAATGTGATCAAACACTCACTTAAACTTGGGCACATATTCTCTCGCAGTCCCTTTCCATGCATTCTCATAGAGCAAGAACCTATTGGTAAGATATAGAATTTCCTCATAGTAAGGAAGAACCATAAGACCCAATGGGCGCATATTGGTCTTGGTTGTCTCTAAAACAATTTCCATGATGTGTTTGTTGAGATTTACCCCTATTGTTCCTGTTGGAACCTCTTCTTGAAAGTTTTCATGATACACCATGTCACTCAGCCCTACTCTCTACGTTCTCACAACATGAAGAAATTTGTATTTTTCCCGATGAAAACTAGTTATTTTATTCGACAAAAGCACAACCCCACATCCCATTATGAAGAAAATGTTGGAACCTAGCATGGGCTCATAGTTTCCAAAATACCATTTTTTTCCTAGTATTCTCTGTGCTTACCACAATTGCATAAGCTCCCATATCCGAAACCCTAAAGAAAGAAGAGGAAATATCTAGAGTAATTAGGTTAGCATTGCAACCTAATTCCCCCAAGATTATAGGTCTTAATATGGTTGTGAAGCCAAAATTTATTAATTATGAGTAATAAAAGCGAGGGAATAGCATTAAAAACACTGCAATTCATAACCAGGACACCAATTTCCTAAGAATTACCCATGTTTTCTCCAGCAGATCCTGCACACAGCCAAACACGAGGATCTTTGCTTCATGACGAGAAATTATCCTCCAAGTTTGAAGCTATATGTGGATTCATGAAAGGTGATCTACAATTAAGATGCTACTAAGTCACCTATCATTTGTTCAAAGAAGAAACTTATGCCAGTTTTCAGAATCTATCTTCAAATCAATAATAAGTGAAATATACTTACAGTTTTAATTCTCACATTAGTTTAGAAGGGGTAATGAAGAACATAAGAACAAATTAATTGAGTTAATCTAGACATTGAGGTTGATGCTCACGTTGCAGCAATGTGATTCTCTATAAAAAGGGAAGATGCATATAAAATTCTACGAATAGTGGAAATGGTTGGGACAATGTATTGCTTTGCATGATTTTTTCTCCAAACAAATAAAAGTTTGGTTATTGTGGAATTGCATCACTCCCCAATAACACAGGTCTAACTACAAGGGTATATCCACTCTAAACTATAGCCAGGGGGGTCTCAATTACAGTCAAAGAAAATTTTACAAAGTACTCCATTCCTCAAAGAAGAAAGTCTCTTGAAAGTTGAAAGTGGTGACGATTTTCTCATGTTCAGTGATAGTTAAAAGCTTACATATCACATTAGCACCTTCATAGTTATCTAGTATATAATTAACATATAAGTTAAACATTAAGAAAAACCAGACCTAATAGAAATATAAGATAAAGCATCAACAAAATGATGTTCTCACTCATAGATAGAATTGTAAATGGGAATTTGAAAAGAACATCATTATAATAGATATCAACCAACATACATAAACAAGACATGTGTGATGCTATATAAACATAAATAAATAAGAGTTTACCTACTCATATAGTAGGTTCAACATCGACTAAACCGACTGGAAGACTTTTAGTGTGACAAAAAGGCAGAAAATCAGATAAAAAGTTTATGAAAATAATCTCTTCTTAAATGTTTTGATAGCACACAACAAAAATTAAAGACCATGAAAATTTGTGAGTTGGCTATGAATCAAGAGTTTCATTTTCCATTAACATAAGAGTTTGATTCAACTATTCACATTGGAAAAAAAATGATCAAGGAACTAGATAAACTGCACCATAAAATGACATCATCTACCAATCTTGGTTTCTCCACAATACCATAGAAAGTGTAAGAAAATCTTGTTGATTTCATTGTCGATGAATAAAGTTGGGGATTCCTGCGCCACTGGCTATGGCCAGCTAGACTTCTCTGAAAACTCCACTTCCTTTCATCAAACTCAGACAATGTATGAAACCTACATACAAGTCCAAGGACTTCATGCACCAAATTCTAGAAGATATAACCATCCATGTCAACTAACAACTGATTCTATGTTTTAGCATAGTAGTCTCATGGAATAATGGAAAAGGAACATTTAACACGTCCATAAATATGTGCCTTGGAAAGAGTTGAATCTTAAAAGAGATGCACAAAAGAATTGGCTGCAACAAAAACAAAATTAATGTCCTCATCCATTACAAGAATTTTTCCAATCAAGAGAGAGAAAAATAGAGGGAAAAGCATGCAATGACCATCCTCTTCTCGAATCAATCTATTGATGATGAAAAAATGATGGTCAACATTCTCCAAAACAAAAATAATTAAAGATTAGAACAAGACTATAAGTATCATGTACAGGAGCTAGAATGCATGTAGTATATTATTAATAATTTGGATGAGTCGAGTTGTAAATGGAATGACTGCCTTACCACCGGAATGTATGCAGATGTGATAAAATTCTCACTTAATTTGGGCACATATTCTCTCGAAGTCCCTTTTCCTGCATTCTCACAGAACAAGAACCTACTAGTAAGATACAAAATTTTCTCATAGTAGGGAAGAACCGGAGGACCAAATTGGAACATATTGGCCTTGAGAGACTCTATAGCAATTTCCAGGATGTGCTTGTTGAGATTTACCCCTACTATGCATGTTGGATCCTCTTCTTTAAAATTTGTATGATACACCATGTTCTTTGTGTTTTGACAACATGATGCAATACCTATTTTTCCAGTTGAAGATTGGTTCTTTTATTCGACAAAAGCACGTCCCCGCATCCCATTCAGAATAAAACGTTGGAAACCATCATGGCCTTATATTTTATGAATACTAATTTTCTGTAATATTCTTTGTGCTCATCACGATTGTATAAGCTCCCCTGTTTTAAACCCTAAGGCAAGAAGAGGCAAGGTCCAGAGCAATTAGGTTAGCACTACAACCCATTCCCCCAAGATTATAGGTCTTGATATCATTGTGAAGCCTAATTATTAACTATGAGCAATGACAGCAAGGGAATAGGGTTTAAAACACTAAAATTCACAACCAAGACACCAAGTTCCTTAACATTAACCCTTGTTTTGTCCAACAAATCCCACACAACATGATGATCTCTTCTTCATGGTGAGAAACCTCGTACGTAAACCTAGGGGGCAAGCAACACAAATAAGGAGGAACAACAACATGTTTGATCATGGCGACTCTTTTAACAATCTTTTTGTAAAATTCCATTCTCTTTCTCGTGAATTTATGTGAAATCATGGCATGTTCTATGAAATTTTTAAACAATACCATCCATTCCTTAGGGGCTTGTAACAGGACATCCGCGCCATATAAATTTGTTTCAGCACATATAAATAATAAATTAATATACTCACCATGGCACAAATTATGGGGAAATCCATACCATTTCACCTACAACAACCACCATCCCCTGTATTGTAAATACAAGTGCAATAGTCGCAAGAAATCGCAACCATGATCCACTTGTCAGCAAATACGAGTATCCCATCTTTATGTTATTAAAGTCCCTAATATCTGCGAAATCAAAGGGCAACTTATGAGATTTGTTTGCATGGTTATCCAAATTTGTATCCATATCTGACCTCCTCTTCTTCACTACTACTTTGAGTGATTTCTTCGTCGCTATGCACAACATTTACGCTCTATTCATCACTATCGTGAGTGAATTCTTCATATCTATGAGCGACTTTTGCACAACATTTATAGTCACTCAAAGAACATTGTAACCCAAGCAATTCTATTAAGATAGTTAGTTAAGGCTGTGTATATACAGGATTCAGGTAACAGTTCGCATATGGTCTATCCAATGGTGGAAGACATTTGAATTATCTAACATCATATCAAAAGAGAATAATCAAGACAACTAATATTGGAGGGAAGTTCATCCCAAAGGAACACCTTACAACATAATTAGCATTTGAATTTTAATGTGATACAATGAATGGTGTAAGAATACCATTTTAAGAAGTAGATGTCAAAGGGATATGAACCAAAAACAAGGTTTTTCAAATGTATTTAATGAATTAGTTTTAGTCATTACAAAGGGATTTTTCCATATCATGTAATGCTAGACTAGTGGGAAATTATATCATTCATGACAGGTTATGATTATGGATCCAACAGAAAAATAAATATACTAGAGGATTCTTCATCATTATTTGTTTTCCTTTTTATTCTATGGTGTTAGAGCATTGCAAGATTGAACAAAAACATTATCGTGATTTGTACTGGATCAAAACCTTAGATGAGAGGGACAACTATGTTGAGGCTCCTACGTCTATTTTAAAGTGCTTTTGTAGTGAATATGATCTTTTTTCATTTGGAAATCACAATGTTGTCAATTTTGTTGCTTAAGAGGACCCTAGATGTGATGAGATAAGCTAGGTTTCCTTAGTGAGAAAAATCGACCCCCTAGGATTGAGTTCTAATTTCTTTTTTCGACATAGGAAACCTCTTTAGAAATATAGGCATGTAGAATTGGATCCCAATGTACCAGACGATGTAGGCCAACTATTTGATGAAACATATGCATGCCAAGTATTTAGTGTATGTTGACAAGTGTTTGTTGAAACATATATTAAAAAGACTGAAGAAATAAATCGAAATTTGTAATTTCTAAAGAAATCACACTGAAATCAATAGACATAAATTTCTTCCACTAAATTACGCATAAGGAAAACTGACAATAGAAACACATGCAATCATTTAATCATAATGCACAAAGTTTTTATTGGGGAACTGTTGAAAGTGATGGATTTCACCAACATTGTTAGGGGATCTCCCCGATGTGAAGTCCCAATTAGACCTCACATTATTTGGTGTAGGATTCCCATCCAGTCATACAGCCCAACCAACATTGAAATGGGTTTCCAAGAAGTTCCTTGGTTATAATAGGACATAAGAAAATACAATGCCTCTTTGGTGCAGCAAAAATGTGAGCTTTGTGATACGCTCAATGTAAGGTGTATGAGGGAAAATTCCACAGATGGTGAGGGAAATGAGCCACCAGTTAGAAAATAATAATACTATTCTAAAGGGTGACCCAGGAATAAAAGAGAAACTTGTTGAGTGCCTGTAGATTAGTCCACATGATAAAAAATCTGTTAAAGCATAAAAACATCCACTCAATAACAACCATAACTAAGCAATGAAATAGTTCATTAACCTAACATGTAAATTAAGCAAAATATATTTTATACATAACCAAAATAGTCCAACTATATACATGATACATGTATGAAGGAATGTCGGCTCATTGAGCTTCTGATAATAAGTGAGAGATCCCAAGTACACTATTACATGAGTGAATCACTGTATCCAATAGTGGAACACGAAGCCACAACATACTTCTCCAAATAATAATCTATCTCCTATGTAGTACAAGAGAATCCAGGGCTAAACCTCCCCAAAAAGCCCATTACTTGAGTTATGAGGAGCTATTTATAACAAATACAATGACTCTTAAGCTTCTCATGACTCTTTGACTTCTATGACTATTCATATTATAATATGATTCATTACATTCCAATGTGTGGCCATTCATATTCCACTTGTTCCCTTTGGACTTCATTACATAGCATTTATTCCATAAGGTAATTTACACATGAGGTGGTAGCCTAATAAGACAAAACTACTAAAAGACAAAACTCATCAAATTGATAGATCATGTGCTTCTTCATGGAGTTTATTTGTGATATAAGTGTGCCATGCTCTAAACTCCTTTGCGGTGGCTTTGATCCAGTCTGGAAAGTCTCCTTTGTAGTGCACCCTTACCTCTAATGCCTCTGATAGTATGTTCTTGTAGCTCGACTGGACATTATTCCATAGCCATGAAAGCTTCATGTGCACTTTGACTGGTTAAAGGCATATTGTTGAATAACATATTTGGTCACTTCCAATCCTTCATGTTCTATTACCTGCTTGATTTGTCTAATGTAATCTATGATCTCTTGAAAGATGACCACCCTACCTCTGATAGCTTCAAGGGATCTGATGGCGAGCATCTTGTGCTTTTGTGTAAGAGACTCAAACCCATTATGTAGTCAGTTATATGCAGCTATAGTGTTAACCAACCGTGCTCCCAAATGTGAGTAATTCTGTAGGTGGAGTCTTAATTGCACTCTCTCTATTTATGCAGAGAGCTTATCCTTATTTTCCAAATTCTCGAGGGAATTTGGATATTTGGCAGCCCACTCTTGCATATGGTCAACTTCTCTGGTTGCTATCTTCAGGAGCTTCATAACTTCCTATGCATTCTTCTGAATGCCAATGAGAGGGGCCATGACCTTTTGTATAAGTATCATCTCATCGTATAGGTGCGCCATCGTATCCTCCATTGGTACAAATTAATCTAGCATGGTTGAATTCCATTATACAATATTGGAGTTATGTGATAACAACTGTTGGTTCTCCGTTGCAAGATTCTCTACCTATTGGTTCGTCGCAACAAGTTTTCTTCTTAGCCTAACATTTTCATTTATAAAATACTTTGGGTTATCATGTGTCGTTGTAGGGAATGCAAAATTTGCTACCATAAATGCCCTCAAATTTGTTCTAATGTTGGAGGTGATCACCTTTTCTCTCACTGCTAAGACTAGGTTTTGAGGATCATTAGGAACATAACTATGCCTTTGTTGCACGATCCTGTTCTTCAGCTAATCAAATGTTACATTGCAAGCATCTTTGAATTTGTTTATTGGTGGAGGTGTAATCCATATCTCTCCAAATGGAATATGTCCTCCTATGAGTGGTTGTTCACCTGGTGTGTTGGGCTCATCATCCATGGGATAGGTGGTGTCTTCTTCCTCGTACCTCTCCTCCTCTAGTTCATGAGTCAAATGTTCTTCTTCCAGCCTTTTTGCTACTTCCTCATAAGATTGTCTTTGTTGTTCTTCCTATATTTGTCTCCTCTCTTGTTCTTCTACCAGTTTCTTCTCAAGAAACTCATCCTTCTTCCTGCTCTCCTCTTCTCCTCCCCCTTCTTCCTCTCCTTCTCTCCTATTTGTTTTTCTTTTGTGTAGTTCCTATGTTTAAAGGATCATGTTTCCATTTTATGCTACTCTCGCCTACTGAGTACCTGATCGTTTTACTAGGAGATAACTTCTTTACTTGAGGCGTTGTTTCCACATCCTCTTGTTCTTGATCGTACAAGTCCTGAGTTGGTGTACCATGAGGTGAACTGGTGTTCATAGTTGAATGTGTCTTCATTTTGGCATTGTACCGGTTCTTTATGTTTCCATACTCTAGTCGACATATTGATGAATAAATTGTGTTATGCTCAATCTTGTCACAATGTTGCCTAACAATTTTCCGGGGATCATATGCATGGAAATATTTGGCGGAAAAGTGTAGGCGACTCAGCTATTTAGTTTCGGCTGTCAATGTCTCGTGACTCTTTAATTCATATAATCTGATCCTTAATGGAAATATGGGCCAAGGGGCTTTCTTTCTCCTCCAGAGGGTTCCTGACAATGCCTTGTTTAGCAGATTTACCACCTCCTACATGACCACCTTGTTTGTCACATATCGCGGCACAAGATGAGTGGTTGTTTGACATCTAAAGTATCTGATGTAAGTTCCCTCAGGAGCTACAAACTATTCTGCAATTTCTTGAAGAGACTCATTCACTTGATCTTTCATGCATGGAAGATTAGTCTCGAATATCAAGCGAAAGATCGATGCAAAGAAGTGTTCGACCAATATATCTTACGCACCTCTGAAGCTTCCTTCTGATAACACCATGTAGTGGACATAAACTGGGATCTTCTCTTTAGGAGTCCAGTTCCAATGCATATTTGGGAATGTGTATCATGCATAGATACCATCAAAGAGATATGAAAAGATGTAAAATTATGGAGCTTGATTTTCTTGCAAAGATGATTTGACTCGCCCTAGATGTCGCTGCAACTCAAATCATAATATATCCACCCAATTAAAATCTTTTCCAAATTTCACCACCAAATCAAATCTATATATCCAGTACTCTTGGAATACCACAGTTTCTTGCGCCAAAACGTCCAACAATAAATAGCTATCAAATACTAATATACATCTCTCAAGATCTTTGTCGGATAAAATGATATTGGGCGATGGTAAAACTTGGTGGGTTCTCGACACAATTGCTTGATAATATCAGTCATGTTGACATTAGCCCATCTTGTGTAAAAGGCATTGTTTACATATTCATTGGGCTTGGGTGTCTTATAATACGTCTACATATCCTCATCATAATAGGTGGTGAGGTGTCTGCCAGTTTCACTGCGTAACACAAGGTGTGAGCCATTCATATGTATAATTATCTAGTCTATAGCTTTAGCACATGGCATGACTAGGTATTTGCACGTGATCCTATTTATCTTGGAATTATTGATGTTTATATGTGAATGCACATCTTCTAAGTCCTCAGGAAATGTCTCATGCATGAACGTGTTGTAGATCTTACTCCAAGTAACCTCTGTCGTCTTGTCAATAAAACATTGAGTGTCTGCATATATAGGAATATTGGACATTGTAACTTCAAGCGGATCATCAGCGCTTGCTTTTGAGAGTTATTTATAGGATGCTTTATGTTAGGTCCCTATAATACTAGTGATTCCCTCATTACTATTTTCATTGTAGCCCTTTTTATTGTGCCCCTATTGTCCCCATATTGTTATTAGTGTGCCCCATAGAAGCCCACTATTGTTACTGTTGTGCCCTTATATTATTATAATTTGTTATGTTGGCTTTGATTATATTGTGATCCCTTAGACTCATATATATAGAAAGGAGGTTTAGTAATTTGTATCATCCAAGAATTGTTCATTTGTGTAATGTAAAGGAGGTTCCCCCCTTGAAGGGGTTGATTTTGAAGACGTTGATCTATCTTTTCTATATTTTTGTGAGCTGGTTCATAACATTTGGTATCAGAGCTTTGGATTCTAGGGTTTCGTTGCTCCAAACAGGTCATCGTAGAATTTTCACTATAACGTTTTTTATACGATGTTTCAGAAGCTAAAAAAAAACTCATTTGAGCCGAAATCCTGATGATCCTCGGGTTGAAATTTCAGATCTCGTCTTGCTATATATTCAGATATATGATCTAAGTAAGTTAGGATTTTTGCAGACTCCTGAATTACATCCCAAACATGTGACCTTGGGAAAATCATCATAACTTTCTCTCTGAGTATCAAATTGAAATTTCATAAGAAGTTACATAAATAGGATGAACTGTAGTTTTCTTTTCATTGTTTTCAAGTCCGAAGGTTGAAACAGTAACACGTGGAACTTCATACAAGTTCCCTCTACTGAAAAAGTGTATAATCAGGTCACCTTTGGAGATTGGGCATAACTCTTCCTTGGATAATCCAATTTCGATCAGACTAGTGGTGTTGGAAAGAGGACTCAAAATGCTACCATAGTTCGCAATGTTAGACCTTGGAGATCCAAAATTTCAGAGATACATCAGATTCAATATCGAGCTCCTACAAAGTGAAAAAAGGTGTGTAGTTTGTTTTTAAATTTTGCATAAGTTTGGTTTGAAAAATTAGTTTGAAGGAATTCAAAGGGCATAGTGAAGCATAATTATCATTAATTGATTCCTCGAAGAAATAAAATGGAAACACCTAGTAAGAAACTTGAAATATCTAGCATGACTCATGAAGAAGAGGAAGAAATGCAACATGATATATCAAAATTACGCGGCCCAGTGCAACAAAATTCACTCTCACAAAAGGTAATAGAATCTAAGATGAATGGTTTAAAGAAAGGCCTGGAAGATAAGATGGATGGCTTAAATAAAGGCATGGAAGCTAATATGAATGATGTGGAAGCTAATATGGATGGTTTAAAGAATGGTGTGGAAGCTAAGATGAATGACATGGAAGCTAAGATGGAAGGCAAAATGGAAGATTTGAAGAAATATTTGACAAAGTTGCTACAATAAATGTTTACTAATGGTGAAAGGGTAGTAAAGGAAACTCATGATGAGAAAAAAAAAAAATGTTAATCATGATTTCATAGACTCTAATGTTGGATTGAAGACCCAACATGTTCCAAATATCGATATGGGGAAGTTTGATGGCAAGCATCTCGTAACATGGATACTACAGATGGAGCAATATTTCAATCTCCATAATGTGCAAAACACACAAAAGGTACGCATTGCAACTTTATATTTGGAACCAAATCAGTTTGTATGGTATCGATGACTTTGCTCACGTAAACAAATTGTCACTTGGGAAATTTTTAC
>APFE030767582.1:4280-38676 GCA_000404065.3 Pinus taeda | reverse complement strand
AGCTAATATTATTATATTAATTTTAAATTAATATTATTAATAATATGAATATTATGATCAATAATAGACTAGGGTAATATATTTATTTATTTATTACAAATAAGGGCCTGGCGCCTCACCATTCTACATTTCTTTGAGAACCCCAGTTACCTCCTCTTTGGTTAAAGGCATGTGAAGGTTAACATTATCCTCTCTAGAAACTAACCTGGGAATGTGGTTAGTGAAGTCCCAGATGTAGTGATCTCTTTCATAGAAGGTTTCTTGTGCTATGTTTCTAAAGTACTCGACTAGAGATGCCTCTATATCTTCATGATATTTGAGATTATTTCCTCTTTTATCCTTAATCAAAGAAATTCCATTATGAGCTCTATTTTCCATGGTGGATTTGTGAAAAAATATGGTATTGCGTTCACCTTCTTTTAGCCTCTGGACTCTAGATTTTTGTCTCCAAAATATTTCTTCTTGTTTGCATATATTCTCCCATTGTTGCTGATATTTGGTGGCTTTATCACTTCGGTATTTGTCATAGCCCTCTTTGATAAGGATTTTGTTAAGTACCTGTAGACTGCCTTCAATCATTTTTTTCTCTTGAAAGATATCACAAAATTCATTCTTGTTCCAATCTTTAAGCCGTAGCTTGATGTGTTTTAATCATTTCTGTAGGAGGAACATTCTGGTTCCATGAATGTTTAAATCCTCTGCCCACCATTTGGTTACATTGCGGATGAAATCTGGGTGGGAAAGCCAGATATTCTCAAATCTAAAAGGTCTGATCCTGGGGTTACGAATGCCTTGAACCTCCAGTTGAACTGGCTAATGATTTGAACCGCCAAAGGGTAGCACTCTTGCTGCCATATCCTTGTCACTGAGCATAAGATCGTCTGAGATTATGAATCAGTCTAATTTGGAAGCTACTTGAGATTCTCCTCTTTTATTTTTCCAAGTGAATATTCCATTATTCATTTCAATATCCACCAGCTCCATCTTATCAATAAAGGTTTGAACAGCCAAAGAGTCTTTGCCAAGAACTCTAGTTCCCCCTTTTTTTTTTTCCATGAGTGATTTAATCATGTTGAAATCACCCCCTAAGATCCAGGGTATTCCGACATGTCTGTTTCTGAGGGTCTCCAGAGAGTTTAGAAGCCTAAGTTTGTCATCCATTCTTTGTGGGCCATAGACATTTGTCACTAGGTAGGTTTCCTTTTCTCCTACTGGTTGAATTACAACAAATAAATAATCCCTAGATGCCTCCGCATCTATTAAGTCAATTTTTTGGGGATTCCAGAGAGTGAGAATGCCTCCTGCTGTATTCTCTACTTTGACTTCCAGAAACTCAAATATGTTGAGCCATTTACTATGGATATCTCTTATTTTCTGAATGGAACACTTAGTTTCCTGAATAAAAATAACATCCGGAGATGCTTGTTTCATTCTATTACTCAGTAATCTTTGTTTACTTTTACTACCTAGACCCCTGATATTCCAAGAATTGAACTTCATAATTAAATATTAGTAAAGGAGTAACTGGATAGGTCTTTCATCTTACCAAAATATATCATTAGCTTCCCACATTCCATCAACAACTCATTCTGCTTTTTTCTGCCCCTCTTCTTTCCTGGGATTCTGGGTACTAGTCCTGCTGTATTTTTCATCGTTTTCACTCCCTCTTTGCCTTGTCTATCTTTGTGTTTTGGTCTATCCAACCCTGTAATTTGGGTCTTCCATAAAAACAGCTATTGAACCCTATTGAACGCCTTTGTGGGTAATGAGTCTAACCCTTCTCTGGTTCCTTGATTCAAGAAACCTTCTAAGTCTAGGTTCTATTTCTGAAGAATTTTCTGGAGTTCATGGTCCGCCATATCCGTCTCACTTTAGGTCATTTCAAGATCCATCGCCTGTTCTGCAATACTTAGCATAAATTCTTTTTGTTTGTTGTTTTCTTGGATTTTCTCGCTTTCTTCTTATTTGTCCTCCTCTGTTGGGCTTCCTTCCTTTGCTTTATTAGTATCTATTGGTCCTTCGTCTACTTCGAGGATTTGGAACATGTTTTGGTTAACTTGCTACCTAGCAGCTTTGTGTGTTCTTAGTCCACTTTTGAACCCTTTTCCTTTGTGTTCCACCTTGAAGAATCTTTTTGGATCCTTCATTATATCGGCTTTGTTTTTGTTCTTTATCTTACTGAGAGGGTAGTCTCTGAACAAATGTCCATGCTCATGTGACATTTGAAATGAATATGTTCATAATCTACCGTTTGTATCCATTCCTCATCAAAAACTTCTAGAATAACCTCATCCGGCAAAGCTCCAGAGAGATCCATCTCCACACATATTCTAGTAAAGGAAGTATAATTTCCCCTTCTAGTAGCCTCATAAAATTTGACAAAACGCCCTAACATATTTCCTATGGCTGATAGAGATTCTGTTTGCCAATAATCAAGAGGTAGAGAATAGAGCCTTACCCATACTAGGACTGAAGTAAAATTTTTGCACTCCGGAACAAAGTTCATAATCCAAGGTTGCATATAGAGGCCTGCTGTAGCATAAAAGTATGGCCCTCTTTCAAACACTCTGTCCTTATCTTCAATATTTGAAAATACAACACTAAAAAATCCCTTGGACCCAAGATGTAGGTCAATGTTGCCTTTTGGTTTCCAGTAGTATTTAATCCATGTTTGTAATGCTTTTTCAGTGGGCCACACCCCCATGAATTTACAAATGATTGCATAAGTTTGCATGTGATCCTTGTGCACCTGCAGTACTAGATCATTTAAAATGACTCTTGGAGTTACTACCGCCTTGGGTTTGCATGGTCCCATGTGTGCTTTGTTCCTTGATTTCCTCCTCATTTTCCAATGCATCATTATGCTCCCTTGACTTAGTTCCCTCCTGCTCTTCTTCAGTGCATCTATTCTTTCCATCTGAAGGCTCTCTGTCATTTTCCATTGGTTTTTTTCCCTGCTAGCCACAACTTGTTTGTAGGAGGGATTGGAGTTCCCTCCTATGTGTCCTCTCATGGAGGACAGCCTCTGCGACAATTCGAAACTCTGGTTGTCTTCCTACTTCGTTCCCGCCCCGAACAGTCTCTTTCATATCTTCTATTAGGTAAGCATAAAAACATTTAAGATAAATTATTTGATAAATTTATTTGAATATAAAAATTCAAAATATTTTTTTCGACTATAATCTTTTTAATATTAGTATATATACATATTATTTTGTCATTATTTATCTATTATATATATTTATATATTTTGTGCTTCATATATGTATATAAACAAAATTTCATCTATTTTAACTCTATATCTACTAACTATTAAGAAAGATCAAATCTCACGAAGTATAAACATTGATTTCTCAATATGTAAAAAATAAAATAAATCTAAATTAATTTTTTTCTCTCTTCAATAAACTATATTCCACATAAATAACCTAAATTAGTAAATTATTTTTATTTTAAAATACAGTTATTTCTATTTCTATTGTTTTATTTACCCAAACATAAAAGCTTAATAACCACATTACAACCTCTCTTCCCATATAAACATAATAACATTACTCATTTATTAAAATATGTACACATTCTTTTATGTCCTTATTTAAATATTATATTAAAGCATTTTTCTTATAGATAACATGATTATTTTCCTATACCTATGGTTGAGTACGAAGTTCCTTTTCTTTAACATAGATGTGGCTCCCAATAATGGCCCTGGTTGCAGTGACAGGAGAATATTTAGTTGCCTCATGCTTTGTAAATAGCCTTTAGAATCTTCCAATTCATGGATAAACATGAAGTGGGTATTTGTAGAGAATCAACGGTGACACAAGAATATTTAGTTGCCTCATGCTTTCTAAATAGCTTTTGCAAATCTTCTGATTCATGTATACACATGAGGTGAGTATTTATAGAGAATTGATTCTTCATGTTAGAATCAATGTCTCCTCTCTGCCAACTATAGGCCTCCTACAATGCTCCTCTTTACACATATACTGGTCCACAAATTATTGAATGCAATGATTGACTTTATATAATAGACTGTCGATGATCATGGATGCAATTATTACGGGCATCGTGAAAAAAGTAAAAGAAATTAATAGCATAGCGAAACTTCATTATCATACACTGAATTTGGATGAGGTTCATCATGCATAGTAATTACTCCGGATGGATTCATGGCTTTTGACCTAGTAATTTCAGTGACGGTGGGTTGTTTTGGTTTTTTCGGTTTTTTTGCAAATTATAGAGAAAATTCTGCCCTCTTAATGCAAGTTTGTAAATAAAATTCTTATTCAAATTTGAGGGAGTTCTGTAATATCAGATTACAGTTACTCCGGTGACGTATCTGTTCCTACCGACATGGTGGGTGGCAGAGAGGTATTTGACCATGATGCCGATAATGATCTGCATCTCTCTGGCCCAGCTTCGTGGGGTACAGAAATTATCATTTGGAAAAAAGGGCACAGGGAAAATCTAACCTCTGTTTCTCAATGCAGCGGTCGTAGCATTCCATCGAAATAAATTAATGAAAAACTCGTGAGCGACATAGTGCACCTGATATCATAATAAGGTTAGGAGGCTCCAAATTCTCGTGGCAAATTGCCAGCTCGGGGTACAAATTCGAATAAAAAATACGGAAGCGAAATACAGGTCGCTATTTCTAGAGCTCGCTTCAGAGACTCGTTCATCCATGGACCAATTAGATTTTGGGTTTAGAATTTCGAAAATACCAACCATGGAGATATGGTATTATTTTAGCTTTAAAACTAATTAGGTGGCAAAGTTTGATTCTCACAGATTTTATGGTCTAATCTTAAGCAAAACTATGTATGATTGTTAATAGTTCTCGGCATTAATTTTTTTAGTTGAAAAAAAACCTCCTTTATCAATGGAGCAAGGTCAATATTATTTCAATAAAGCCTAAAAGTAGTGGCTTTCTAACATCTTCTAAGGTTTTTCTTTTTTTTCTTCTTTCTGTTAAAGTTGAAGTTGTCTGGTATAGTAAATAGGCAAAATTTTGGTGACCTTATATGGATTGTATATTTTCTAAATATTTTTTGAAGTTGAGGGAGGTTAATTGTTTAACTTCTCTTTTTACCATCAAATTTCTAGATGGTTAAATTGCTTCATCTTTCTTCATTGTCAGATTCTTAGACCCCTCTCCTGTCTCAAATTTCTAGATATTTCCTGAATCTACAATTTAACATAAAGACACATAGTACTAAAATGTAGTTCAACAGTTAAGTGGAGAGGTTTAATTCTAAAAAGAACTATATATATGTGATAGCTACTCCAGACAAGATTTCTTCAATAAAAAAAATTGACATAAAAATACCCAACTAAGTTTTATTTGTTCACAATAATTTTATTAATTTTCTTTTATACAAAAACCCAAATAATATACTAATTTGAATCTAGATAAATAGCGTTAACAATTACAAAACCCAAATAATAAACTAATTTGAATCCACATAAATAGCATTAACAATGAAGCTACCAGTGTCAGGCTTTGTAAAAATTACTATAGATTCCATTCCCAAAAAATTTCCATTTAACAAAAAATAATGTATATTCTGTTCACTCTAAGCGGACAACAAGATTATTTACTATTGATTTGGAAAATTAATTATTAACTAAACATTTCCAATATAATAGATATAACTATAATATAAATTATATATTTAATATAAAATTTGTAGTTAATTATCTAAAATTATAACTTATCTGTAAAGATTTATATTAATTAGGAAATAAATTATAATAAAAAATAGCATTGTACTATATAATAAAAAGGTTATATTTAATAATGACTCTATCCCAATACTCGTAAGAAGTATAAAAAATGAACTTTCAAAATAATTATAAGTCATTAAGAAGATTGTTTTTGAGAAAGGTAAATGAATTTATTCTCTAAAAATTATAATAAAAGACTATTTGAAAAAGCCAAAACGTTATCTTGAATTTAATTTAAACAGTAAAACGTTGACCTTACTTATGTTATGTGGATTACATGGTGCTATTTGATTGAAATCGTAAAGAATCTGTCTGTACTTCTTCATAGATATGTCTCTATATCTTGAATTTTAACCATGTCTATGCATCTCTTTATGACAAAGCTAGCTAAACTTCTCTTTTATTTTCTTCATAGATATGTCTATATGTCTTGAGTTATAACCATGTTTATGCATCTTTTTATGCTAATCTTCTCCTTTTTTTGGGTATTATTTTTTTAGAAAGTTCTAGTATTTTTCTTTTGTTAATCTTATGTTTTTTAAAAATCCTCACCACAAAGAAAATAAGTTTTAAAATTTTTTATTGCAAATATCACACCATTATTTGGTTTCTATTTATCTTCTCAAATTCAAACCTCAATTTCACATATCTCATAAATTAAAGTCTATACTTTTAAAGTATCATTATTATTAGGAAATTTTGATTTTATCATTAATTATATGTTGTTGGATATTTATTAATTGTAATCCTTAGATATTATTTTATTTTTTATCAATTTGATCTTTAATCTCAATTTGTTTTTCTTGATAGTCATTTGCATCTATTACTATTGTTATCTCCAATTCTTTTAATGTTCCTCTCATTTCTTTAATTTTTCGTGCAGTGGATACTTACTCCTATGTCTCTTGTCATGATGGCTTTGTTGTGACTCACTTGGTAGTCTTTACTTCAATTATCATATAGTTCAACTTAACTAGAACTCATCTCCATTACTCATTATTTCTAATAATCTTTACTTTGTTGAATCCGTCTTCCCTGAGGTCAAATCGAACCCTATTTTAACTGCAAGATACCTTCCTCAATATAGGAACATAATCCTATATTGATACCACTTGATTTATGTGATATACCAATTATTACAAAAGCACAATAAAATAAATGAACATATACATAAGGAAATCAACTTCTTTATTCAAATCTCGTTGTTGAATACTGAAGGAGGTTTATAAGTCATGAATTTAAAGAGGTTTCCTTATCTTATTGGATTATATTAATAAGTTATATCCAAAGACAAAAGTAAAGCTTCTTATTCTCTCGACAACTCCTATTCTCATTTTGATTATCATTATCTTTTATATAAGATTAGACAAGTTGAACAAATAGACCATTCAATGGTTAACTCATAGTTTTCAACTCCAATGTTTGTATTCTTTTTTCATAACTTCAGTAATTTTCTAAGTTTAATATTGATATAGTGAAAGACTAAAATTGTTCTCTGTTTCAATGTGTTGAAATGGGATTGATGGACCATGATGTGGAATCCTTAGTCCTCATTAGCTTCCCTCAACTAGTATATTTTGTAATGTAAAATATCAATATAACGCCCTCCTCTCACTTCTAACTAAGTAACCGGCCAACCGTGGTAAACATGTGATGAGAGGATATTATGATTGGATTCAACCTACTATGTGACCTTAAGGAAGTGAAATCAACGGAAAGATAACATGCAAACCTTGCACATCATCTAGAGGACTCCCAAGAACCATCCTAACCACTCAAGTAGCTATCCTTGGGTCCCACTGAGGTTTTTGACCACTTGACCTTTGGACGCTCCCATGCTATGGGAATGATAGTGTCCAGGAGGCTCTCGATGCTCTGATGACAAGGCCTACCAGTCTCCAGGGACTATTTTTCTCAATGTTGTGCCAATGACCCCGAGACTTGAGCCACTTTTTCAGGCCCAAAACCATGGTCACTACCCAAAATTGAATGACACCTTCAGCATAGAAAGATAACAAGGAAATAATGATGAAAATTCAAATACTTGAACAAGCCCTTAACTGAACCCATACTATCCATGACAAAACTTTTGTCAAACATATTATGAATATGTAATCTACAGACGTAAACAATAGATTTTAAGCATAGTGATCCCATACTTATTTGAGAATCGATACGAAGCATTGTTCCCTTATATCATTTGCCATATTATCCTCTATTAGGTCATAGATACATCGTTCATTCATTTATAAGTAAAAACATGATGAGATCTATACATAGCCATTGTCATAAAACATATACATAACTAGCATAATAGGAACAGAAATACCAAGGTAATCATAGCCATATGATCCACATATAAACCAGTATAATACTCATAAAATTACAAGGAGAAATAACCTCATATTGATGATGCAATAACCAAACTCGGGATAAGGCTATTAAGTTCCACCCGACCATAGAATGGATGAGCCAAATCTCTCTTCATCCATTTAGCCCCCTACCGTATTCCAAGCATGAATGTGGGACTCAAACCAAAAGAACCAACAAGGGCATCCTAAGGTTAAACTACCTCACCCTCATCAATAGAAACCCCGCTTTACCATGATCCATCCCGGATCACTAGTGCCACACAATAAGCATGCAATAATAGACTTTACCATCATCTCAACCCGATCACTAAGACAAACAAGCAAGGATGTCACCAGATTTATCCACCTACACCGTGAGGAATTTTCCGATCTCCTAGCCTCTCACACTTTACCTCAATCCACAGTCTGGTCCACGTATCACTATGCCCTAAACTGAGACACCACCCTAGGATTTTCTGTATATCCAACCATTTATTGGTAACGATTCCTAGGCATAATTAAGGGCAAACACCTCTTGTCTTTACTATATTCTGCTATTCACGGCAACGATTCTTAGGCCCACCAAGGCAACACAAAATATGGCTTTACTACAACCCACAATCTGGTTTAGAGGTCACTAGGCCATGTGTTTTATCATTCAGAGATCCACCTCACTTAGCTTCGGATCCATCTGGCAATCCAGTTCAACCAAAACATGAGAACCCCATAACGCCATGGCTATCCAAAAATGGAAAGGATACGCTGAAAACACTATCACATCTAGCCAAACCCATGCCATAATAGCAAGAGGACCACATGTACTACCATGGATTCCAAATCTAATAAGGAAAATACATATGTAAATCAATACTTACAAAGAATATTGTTGTAGTTGCTTGATCCAACTCTTCCTTGCTTGCTCCTTCCTTCCCGTTGCCTTCTTTACCTTTCTTGATCCAATGACAAAGTGCTCCAAGAAACTCTAAGTGTCCAAGAGTGAGAGAGAGAGAGAGAGAATAATGAAAGAGCTCCAAAATTGAGGTGACCAAGCTTGCCCACTGATCCTTAGAAGCATTTCTATCAATTAGGCCTCTATTTTCTTCATTTTCTATTATTTTCTTTCATTTTCCTGCTCACATGCAACCTATGACCTTTCAACTTCCTTTCTCCTAATTTCCATTATTTTCATAAATATGTCAATCAATGTCTTATCCATTTCCCAAGCCTTTGCCATTGTCTTTGCCAATTTCCTTATCCATAATAAACTGAATGAATACCCACCAAGATGTTTTTCCCACCTTTTAGCTTGGAATACATGTCCCATCAACCATTGTCTTATATATTTTTACATGAATTTTTAACCATGGTTGTTAGGATTAACCTAATTTTCCTTTTTATGCATCTATAATATTTTACCATATGGATTCACTAATGTAAAATGTGAAATGTGAGAACAACTTATATTCCCTCCACGCTGTGCCATCTAGTCTGTAGACTTATGCTCACTTCCACTTGAGTCTTTGCATGGTGACTTACAATATGTATAGTTATACTCCATTCCACTCTTTCTCAGATAAAATTATTCTTTACTTTTTCTTAAGAGTGCTTCCTCCACCACATTCCTATTTTTAACATCTTTTCCTCCATTCTATTCCGCCGCTCTACATTGTTAGACACCTAAAAAAAACTTATTTTTTTGAAGATTTCCATAAATACTTTATAGGGATTAATATCTTTCAATTCTTTTTTATCTAATCAATTTATTAATTTGAGTACAAAATTTATAGATATTTTTCCATACAAATCTGTTTACATTAAAATATATACACATTCTTCTATTTCATTATTTAAATGTTATGTTTGAGCATTTTTCTTATCTCTTCAAAGGTATGTATCTAAATAACATGGCTACTTTCCCATAGTTATTGAATTTCCCCAAAAGAACAAATATTTGTATTTTAAACGAAATATACATGTACCACCTTTCGAAGGTTATGTAAGAACCCTTAACGAGTTATTCTGAAAAACAAATTGAAAAGAAAAAGATACTTATTTGACTCCATAATGACTTCATATTTGTATTTTCGTTAGGATCAAATAACTATCGAGAAACGTGTTGCATTATCAATCACAAAAGAGGTTCCATAACAAAGGCTAAACGCTGATATTGAAAACTTAATTCAAAGAAAAACTGAATTAAGGAAACGAAGTACTAGTTTTTGAAAATTCCGTGTAAGCATAATGTTATTTCTTTTAGAAATTCTTGAATTAAATTTCAAATTCTAAATAAGGAAAATTGATATATCCCATGTTACTATTTACAGGCTATAAAATGGGACAAAGGGAAAATATGCAATGACAAAGCAACAAATGGAGTAAATTAGAGAAAACATTAAGGGGATGGGTGATCTACCAGCATAGAAACTCAACTTCAATGCATTACTCATTTCATATTTAACTTACAAAACACAAAAATCAGGTACGATGAGTTTGGAGGAGATATTCAAATTCTTTGAGCAAAGAAAACAGCAAAAAAACAAAAGAACCACTTAAACAAAGAATAATCGATTTGAAGCAATAAGAGAAATAAAGTTACATAAAGTAGTAACGAGGGCCAAATTTTTTCCCTATTATGAAATGGTTTCATGGATTCTCTCTCGCATCGATATTAAAACCGAAACAATAGCAGACGATCAAGAAATTGTCATAGTCTCCTAGAAATGTGAAGTATTAGCACCCATATACAAGCTCAAACCCCCAGAAATTCACCTTAATGCTCACTTCCTTTATAAGTTGTTAAGTATTATCTTGATGAAATGTCAAGAGAATTATGATATAGTAATTGAAGATTGGCACAGAGAAGAAGCAGAAGATTCGAAGTTCACAGCAGAAAAGAATGTCCAATAGCTATTCTTAAGAAGCCTATTATATTTTTTCTTATTAAAATGCTAACAAGATTATATGGGGAACAAGATCTTGAGCATTGCAAAATTAATTGGATTCCAATCATGCATATCATTTTGAATGAGGGAAAACACTTAAACTGTGCTAACATCTTGTGCCAAAATATCACAAATTCATTAAAAATGTCATTATATCCTCCCCTTCCGTTCAAATATATTTACTACATCTCTACCTATTTGATAGATGTTTTTAGTGCCTCAATTCCATTCCCAATCATGAAATGGAATTACCTGTCTTGCCAGCAACTATCAATTCAAAATTTTGCTCGTATTCTATGTGAGTCTAATTTTAAATTCTAGTTTTATGATATTTTCCATTATGTTTTGATTCATTTCCATGAAATCCTGTTTGGAACAATACCTCCAAGAATAAGTGATAATTTGAAAGAAGACCTAGAATCAATAGGTCAATGGTTTGTTGAAGAATTATTTTCCTATGTAAGAGTTTTTGGAAGTGAATTTTCTCCCCATCTTCTGCACCGATATATCCTCGAATGACTTGCTTTGAGAAAAGTGGCTAATCAAGCTATTTTGAATGGAAAAACCAAAAAAGTTGAGTAATATGCAAAATAAACTCTCGCCTAATTTTCCAATCAATTTTGGTGACATTAATATCTGAGACAAAGGGCATGGAACCAAAGAAGTTGAAATGCTTGAGGAAATTTAGTTATTTCCTTTGCCTCATTATAACTATGATCGTAAAGGTGGAATTGGCATTCATTATATAAAATTCAGTTATATAAAAAAAAATATTCATCAAAAACCCCCTTTTGATGATATTTTTATAAATGTTGATGAATTTCAGCAAGTTGTTCAAAGAGCCAAACTCTTACATACTCAAACAAGACAAAAATTACAAGAATTTAGGGAGAAACTGTTCAAAAATTTCATAAAGGAAAAGGCTCTCCACCTCAACATTTCATTCGAATAGTTAAATTCTACTTAATTTTTGTAGTTTAATTTTAACAAACTCACTTCAGAGCCTTCTATTTTTTCTCAAAAGGAAAAAGGGCTACAAATTGAATAAAAAGAAGGTTTTTTTTCACAAGTAAAGAAGCTAAAGTCACAACAATAAAAAATCTAAAAGAGCAGCAACAAATTAGAAGAACAGAAAAGAATAAAAAAAAATAAAAACCATTTGAATGGGATATTATTGTCACTAATTCTCCTAAGAAAACAAAGCAAAAGAAACCAAAAAAAACATAATTCAAACAAATTTAAGTAGATAAAGAGAAAAAAAAATATGTATCTACTAAAACCAACACCAAGGAAAATGAAGAAAAAATGGAATCATATAACAATTTGGATACTATACATCTTGTATCTCCTCAAACATCAGTAACATCGATTTATACTAAGATTCCTTAGGAATCATTCTTGTTTAAACTAGTTTCCGAGTTAGAGCCACTTACAAATATTATCCCTTCTTTGACATATTATTATTTTAATATTCAAACAAAAAAATTTGTTAGAAGAACAAAGAAAAGGAAAGATGATACTCTAGAGACTATATCTAAATTGAGTTGACAGGCTATTGGGTTGTGTTATATTCTTTCCACGACTAGCCCACGTAGTTAACCAGGGGGTTAGAGGGGGGCAGAGCCCCCTCCTTCATTGCGCCGATTACGTAGCGGGGGGGTCACAGGGGTTTGAGGGGTGCAGCTAACCCCACTCTATGGGGTTCGGGGCAGCGCCCTGGAAAATTTTTGTTGTGGACCCTATGTTAGGTTGGGCGGATCTACCTATTGTTTTGTGCATGATTTTCGCACATGGTGTTGGACACGATGGTTTTCGGTCCATGGTTTTGGACGTGATGGTTTTCGGTCCATGGTATTGGATGCTTTGGCATGTATAAATAGATATTGTAACATTGAAATGAATATATTGAAAAATCAAGCTGGTAGTCCCAGTTTTGGGATCCAAGGGAAAATCTCTGTGTATATGTGTTTTATGTGTTATGCTCTCATATTGTTTATTTTATATGTTTTAGAATTCATATGTAGGTAATCCCTGTACAGGGTTAAAACCTACACAGGCTCAGGGAGACATAAAAGAAAATTTTCAAGAATATTTTTGAATTCAAATTTTTGTGATCCATAATGAACTAAGGAAAGCCTTTCAGTAGAAATCACATAATAGAATTTTTTGGCTGAGACATTTCGAACCAACTAGTGTGGTTCTATGTGATTTCTACTGAAAGACTTTTATCAAGAATATTCTCAAGCTTTAGGAGCTTTTTTTAAGTGCAATCAATATCATTTGAATGAGCTTTTAGCTTCACATGATGAAAATTTGCAGAAAATTAAAGTTTTGGAGGAAAACTTGAAGAAGAATGAGTTGTTCAATGAATAAAACTTGAAGCAAAATTATGCCACTTTAGTTCAAGTGTTTGGTGTAAAAAGAGAAAATCTGCATAGGAACTTTCATAAACAATTGAAAGCATCAACTTGAAAACATGAATAGGAGATTCAAAAATTGAGAAAATTACTTGAAGATAAACCCACATCTAGAAGCAAGAAGATGAAAAAACTTCTGCCATTATGGTCACATGTTTGGAAGAGGAAATTGATTCCCTTAAATATTGACTCAACGAGAATGAACAGTCAAAGAGTCTCAAAGTAGAGGGTCAAGATTTAAATTTTTTTTTAATTTTAAGGAAGAATCAATCAAGATTCTATAAAAAGTTGGATAAAATATCAAGATTTTATCAAGAAATTACATATTTAAATGAAAGAATTGATTCATTGGTAGAAGAAGACAAATCAATTAAAAACAACTTTTTCTCTATTCTTGAATGGGAAAACAAATTTCAATCTAATGAAATTCCAAAAGTTCCTAAGAGAGATAAAATGTTGATACTTGCATCCTTATGTCAAAGGGAGAAAGAGAAAAAAGAAATCAGAGCATGCATACAAATGACATATGAGAAATGTTTACCAATTTCAAAAAAGGGAAAAAAATTTATAGAAGGATATGAGCTCTTAGGTGGAAATTCATTCAAGGAAGTAGTTCCAAGAGAATTAAAACAATATACAGAAGATCTTGTTGCCAAAGACTAGGTTGAAATAAAACATATTAAAGTTGGGAAACAACAATTTTTCCTAAAAATTCTACAACTGACTTTTGAACAAATCAAGCTTGTTGCCAAGTTTGAGGTCAAATATCAGAAGAAGAACAAAAATGTACAAGGATTAATTGGAAACTACCATATCAACATAAATCAATTTTCTTCGATTTATTTCTCTACACTGTATGAGATATATTCACAATGGGAAATTTATATCCAAGTGCATGCACCTCACCTGCTAATTAGTATCAATTACGAATATTCTAAAGAAGAGGAAAGGATGTATGCTTTCATGCGAGATATCAATTGAGGAAGCATAATTTTAGAGTTGAGTATTTACTTTCAAAAAATCTATTGATTTTCATGTCTCAAGACCTATTTTATTATAGTATTTATAGACCTTTATGTGTTGGTGAAAAGGGTCTAAAATCAATGAAGACTAAAGACTTGAATGTTTTTAATCAATTTTGAAGTACCAGGTTTTTTCAAAACCATTTTCAGTGTTCATGTGTGATGACCTATGGCATTTATGTCAATGCATGATTTTAATTAGTTAATAAATGGCTCTGATTTTACTCTATGACTTATGTTGTTTGATTCTGAATGTGTATTTGATAGTTCTATTTTAGATTCTGTATGACAATTTTACAATTTACATCTTTTTATGATTAGAAATTAGAAATTTTAGATTTACCTATTACTAATCAATTATTCATATATAGGCACATTTTCTCTCCTCTAACACACAAAAATTATTATTTATTTAGTTTAAATTGTACATGTATAGATATTCTAGAAAATACCAAAAAACTTGTTTCAGTAGTGTGAAAACTTGAAAATATTTTTGAAGTTTCTATTTAAATCTTCAACCAAAACTTATATGTTTGATTTTATGAATTCAATTTCCAATTAAGATTTTAAATCTCGTGATCTTATGTGTGGTGTTATACTCATTTAAATCATTTAAATGCTTCTATTTAGATCGGTTAAATCATTCGTTAAATGTGGATGTGTTGTAGCTATTGGTACATTCATAAGGTACAAGATTTTGGAGCAAGTAATTGATGAATAGAATCTAAAGAAAATATCTTTTGTTCATGTATCCCAAATATATATTTTAAGATCAAGTAGTTCACATATCCATTGTATTGCTATTATGCAAATATTACTATGTCCTGTAAAATCTTGGTTATCTGCCTCGCTGCTTGGACCCTACAGATAACCTGTGTCAAATGTCTAATCAAATAGAAAGAGAATCCCACTCCTCCACTCAAAATCTTTCACACCTATGGGCCTCACTGCAACAAGATAAGCCTTATCCAATTCTATCTATAAATTCAAAATTTCTCCCCTTTGTTCCAAAGTAAACACCCTTTCTTATTATTCAAGAATGGTTGTGTCATGGTTGTTTGGCTTTGCACCATGCAAAGCCTTCACTCAAGATTTATGTACTCTCTTCAAAGACCATGTCTGCTGCTGCATGAGGTACCTCGAGTTAATCCTCTCATTGTGGCTTTCTCTTAGGGATCTGTTCCACTTCCATTTCTAAATCAACACCTCACCACTTTGTTGAAGTCATACCAGGACGTTCCATGATGTTACCCTTTCTGAGCTTGGGTGATAACTACATTGAGTAATTCCTATCTGATAGTGCTTCTCTGCTTTCAAGTAAGGAATTCCTCACATGACAACGTAGGTACTACTGCATCTCTTATCTGGAAAAAGTAGGCGCCACCTTACAACAAGCTCCCACCTCACTTGCTACACGCCAACTATTCCAGAATGCTCACCAACTCTCTCAGCAGCTCCTCAAGACTACTCATGGGTAGCTGGAGAATTTGGCTAATGACAAGGGCCTGTATTCCTCATTTCCAAATTCCCTGTGGTAGGGATGGACTCTCGTGCACAATAAGGGTTAAAGCCTATGGAAGTACCACAACGAGACATGATCGGTCCATGGACATTCTCTTGATCTTTCTCATATTGTTTGTCTATCATCACAATAATTTGTAAACATATATCCTGATGTACATATTCACTGACTTTGTCAAACAACGTGTCTCTGTTATAAATTTATACATTAATACAAATGGTCTTAGAACCCAATTCTTCTAACTGATCATATTTTGAAATTGTAATATATCATTGAGTTCCTTAACTTGAGTTATTGAATTATTTACGATACCATTAAGCACTTAAGCAACACTATTATGTGACTCTTCTCCACTCTAAACTTCAAACACTTTGTAATCAATATTGTTTACTATACTAACTTATTTACTTTTTCATACAAGCATAGGACACATGTATTCACTCATAATCATAGCCACAATGAATATACAAATTAAGAAAATATCCCTTCACAGATGCATCACAGATATATACAAAATTGCACATATTGTTATTGTTGTTTTTCCATATCTATTACAACAACAATGGAACATAACCCATTAATTACAAATAGTAGTCATACAATATTTATCATTTTTGTCTACAATGAAACTGAATCTGACCCTCTATCCATGTCCACTTTACAAAATGCTTCCCTTTCTTTTAGAGAAAGCTTCATGTCCCCCCATTACCATTGCATCCTTGTTGTTGCAATCCCTAGATAAATTTCCCCTTCTTTTACTCCTTGTATTATCTCAAGCAAGCATAGGCCTGAATACTTTCCTTACACCATTTAATGTCATGAAACATCGCCTTTACTCCATGGACCATTTAGCATTTAATGCCTATTGTCAAGTTCATGTCTCTTCTTTTCCCAATAAATTGTATCATCCCTACTAGAAATTCTCTATCCCTAGCCTTAGAATCCATGTCCTTAGACTCATTCCTTTTTCTTTTGTTATTCCATTTTTTTTTTTTTTTTCTTTTCTGGGTAAAGTCTATGCTATTTATATTAAAAATAAAAAAAAAAAGATATTTACAGAGAGGGGTTAACCTCTGAGAGAGTAATGAATCTCTCTCTGTCAAGAAAGCATTTCTGAACTGATATTGTTTTCTGCTCTTACAGCCATGTGCCTAACTTGTGAATCTAGAGCAGAAATCCAAAAAAAGCTTACAACCGGATTACATAGACATGTCATACTTAAAACTGGACAATTAAACAGACAGCCCAAAATTTCTAGCCTAGACCGCTAACTAGATGTCGCCGTGCAGAGCGCCTTGATGTGCATTCAAAAAACAAACAAGAAAACCAAAAAATAGAGGCCTGCCTGGGAGCTCCAAATGTTGTATGGTCTTTACCCGAGTTCATCATCACCATGATCCTTCTCCTCATCCGAAACACGTTCCCACGTCACCATCAGACCGTCTTGTACATCCGTAGGCTTGACGCCTGGGGGAAGCCTGGGCTGCAAAAGATTGGGATAGGTGTTATCCGGCCATTTCTTCGCCTTGTTTGACTGAGCCATGCCGTGCTGAGGTCCCGTCGTTCCTTGAGCTTTCACTTCCATCCCCTCAGTCATATGGCTAATGCTGTGATCCTCGAGCTGACGCTGGACTGCATTAATCCTGGGAGAGGGAGGCTGGTCCGTAGAAGCAGTCTGAGCACTAATGATATCCTCCTCCTGCGACGAGTCGTCCTGAGGGGTAGGGGAGTGTTCCTTCTCTAAATTCTCAGAGCTGACTTCATCGTCACATAAGCATTCTGAAGATGTCCTGGAAGATCTCCAGGCCCTGCTAAGGAAGGCTAAAGACTGCATGAGTCTCGCCTATGCTACTTGTTCTTTGGTCGAATCCTATGTTCAACAAACTCTTCAGCTACATCAAATCATTCCTATTTCCATTGCACCCCCTACTGTCACCTCCACCATCCCACCCGCTACTACTACCTTCACCAACCTTGATGTCGAGCCATCACCCACTGATCGCGTTATTCCCGTTGAGGAAGAACAATTACTATCCTTGCATACAGCTTCAGTGACACCGTGTTCATCTAAGGAAAACCTATTAGACCGTCCAAAATCACCTATCGTTACAAATGAGACAAGAGATATGGAAACTAGATCTGTTGTTATCCCTTATGATAGTTTGCTTACCACTATTATCTCCCCACCATAAACCACTCCTCTCTCTACTACTACTTCAACTCATCCATCTCCTTCCACTACTTCATGCATTTCTGCCGAGCAAGTGACTGTGTTTATGAAATACCCTAAGTAATGTAGCCAAGTAATTTTAATTACTTACTAATAGCATGACCTTATTACTTTTATTAGGGCCCTTATTCTTCATACAAACTGTGTGGAATCAAAAGGACATTGTCCAGCGAGAACCCTCATTGCAATACCAATCAAAACGTTCAGTTGCTAGTGATCAACCACTACAATTGTGACTTTGGCCATTAGACACGGTTTTTGTTGACACCCTTAGTACCTCGTCTTCACCATAATAATTTTAGTTTATTCATGCTTCAATTTCTCGATTGGAGCATCATTTGGTTCATATAGAGACTAGGTGCACCAACCTTTAGGTCACTTTTGAAGAACAACAACAACATCTCAATGCCACAACCATAGTAGAAACATAGTTATGTTTCGAGAAAGATAGATTAGAGACCCAGATAGGTGACGTACATTCTCAACTACAATCTCTATAGCCTACCCTTACTCCCTATATTGAGTCTCATCCTGAAGATCTCGCCACATTTCCCGCTACCGAATGTTGCACTTTTGTTAAAGCAACATGTAAGCACATGGTTACCAAAAATATCGAGCTCCAAGACACTATCACAAATCTGCAACAGTCTTCATCAGAACCTTTGGTGCTTTAGCGAGATCAAATCACTGATAATATTCAGAATGCTACTTTTGTCCTCGTAACTTTACCACATATTATGCAAGAGTCTGAGCATATTTTCTGCCAAATTTTAGAAGATAGTGGCGTTCTTGCAAAGAAGAGTATAACTCTTGATCCTTTGCATGAAAATGTTCAGCAATTATTCGTGCAAGCAGTTAGGACTATTCATATAGAAGTAAATAAGCAACTCCTTGATCAAGCTGACGTTATATATGCCCAGATCGGCAAATTTAAAGACGCAGCTCAAGAAATGAAGCGAGTTCTTCACGACCTTTGTCTAGAATAAAAAAAATCACTTCCTTACTTTGAGCACACTCTCTATTATTGTTGATGAACAACTTTAGGAACTCATACAATCACAACCCACTGATCTTAGTGCGCATACAATGGAATAATTTTCAAGAAAATTGTTCACCCTGTTGGACTCATGAAACTCCTCTGTTTCCTCCTATACAACATTCAAAGACTCAGATATTCAAAACATTCCAGAGTTGGGTCTTTTGTTTGAAGGTACTACAACTAATCCAAGCAGAAGCCACTCTGCATAGTGTTTAGATCTAGCAGCAGCAAGATATTGACTCAAGGGTGAGTTAATGGTTTTTGGTCCGGGCATGTTGGGTCCTTCGTTTTTTAAGGAATAACATTTGCAGATGAAACTTTGGACAAAAATCACAGAAAAAGAGAACTGAAAATCAAAGTGGTAGTGGAATACTTCCTTTGGGACTTGCGCAATGGAAGATAAGGGTGTGCGCAGAAGAAGTTGCTGCCAATTTTGATGCATTGAACAGAGAACCAAGGTATTGGCCTAGGTATTGGAAAACCGTTGAGCAAGAAAGTAAGTGACCAAAGTCCAAATTGAGAAAGCACGACTATAAAAAAGGACGAAGAGCACTGAGAAAATATTGTTGACATTTTTGTAAAGTTTAGATAGTTTTGTGGAGTTCAGACAACATTGTAGAATTTGAACTACTCTGCAGAGATTAGATTTCGATCAAATGTTCAGGATATGAGTTATGTGAGAGAACAAATTCTTAGACACAGATTAGGCTATGTATTGATTTGATAGTTATTTTGAGTTGTAATGTTGGTCACACTTTTGTACTATGCCACAAGATGTAAGGGATAAATGTTATTGTAATCGGGCTTTGTTTTCTAATAATAGAAACAAAAAGGGAGTTATGCCAATTTTATGTCCATTTTGTGGCCCCTTTTAAATTCTTCACTTATGTTTATTTCTTGTTAAATGCATGGGTCAACTAGTCACCAAAGAGTTTTTTAATGGTTGCACAAGTTTCTTAGATAATTAAATATGCATCCCTTACACCTTTCTATGGCTTTGGATCACCTCAGGTGAGACACTCCTTTGATCCAAGGGAGTGAAAATATTGGTGAAGTGCTAGACTACGTGGAGACTTTTGTTGGGACCCTATGCTAAACCATGGGTCAAACTTACTTTAAAATTTTCTGCCAACGCTATTTATAACTTGAGGAATGACCTTTCACATCCTCATGACTCTTGACTTTCCAACTTCTAGAGACCTATGGACTTCTATAACCTTTGGAATTCCAAATAACATTTGGAATTACATATGACTTTTTATATTACATCTCTTCTAGACTTTTGTGACTCTTTAGTTCATACATGAATCTTGGACTTCCACTTATTTTTGTTTAAAATTATTACAATAATACATCACGACTTCAATATAATCATGTGATGAGACTCTTCATGTCACTATCTTTGATGACTAGGACTAATAGTGACTGCTAACATGGACTTTCTCTAGTGGTGACATGGCCTCCACTTGTGTCTTCATTTCTTCAAGAAGCTTCAATCGTTGATGTCCTCACCGTCCAAAGGGTATTTGATGTAATGGAGTTTTTGGGGTGTTTTGATCATCAAGGTTCAAGTGTGATATTTATTGCTCATGCTACTTCCTTCGTCTATTCGCTTTTCCCAATATTCCACACGCATGCCTTCCATGATGTTTTTGGAATACCTACATCTGCAATCACTCATGAAAAGAAATGATCAGCCTAAAAATCTCCTATTATACCATGTTTAATGCATATTTTTTGTTCATTCAATTTTAGTGCGCTTCTGAGGGACAAAAGAGGCTTCTAGGAGCATGGGCACACTTTGAAAGGATGAAGAGCTGAAGGGGAAAGGCATCATGGTTTTGGCATGTGCTCATGTGCTCAAAAGAGGGAGGTAATTAAGGGAGGGTGCATGGCACAAGTCCAAAGGATGAAGGGTAAGGATTCCGGCTTCCAAAGTGTGTTGTATGCTCAAGGGAGAGAAAGAGGGAAAAGGGTACACTCCTAAAGGTTGAAGGATGAGGGTTTGTGTTATGAAACCATCTCAAGAAAAGATAGAAAAGATAGATCAACGCCTTAGAATTCTGCCTCTTCGAGGGGGCAACCTCCTTTACATTACATAAATGAACAATTCTTGGATGATACAAATGAAAAGACCTCCTTTCTATATATAGGAGTCTAAGCGGTCATAACATAACCAGAGCCGACATAACAATAATAATGTAAGGGCACAATAATAATAATAGTGGGCTTCTATGGGGCACAATAGTAACAATATGGGCACTACATGGGTACATCAATATAATAAGTGGTTTGTACTAATAACAATAAGGGGTGACACTAGTAGTATAGGGGCCCAATAGGGGGGGTTGCGATACATCTTGGTGGGCGACGCATGTCCCCTGTACGACACCAAAACTGCCATTTTCCCGGAACATAAAGTTCGGGTGCTGGTGGCATTGCGATATAGCTCCAAACCATTGGATTTAAGAGCCCCGATCCAATGATCGACAGTGAATGGAAAACAGCAAGGGCGCAGTACGGGGACCCACCTTAATATATTGGCGCTTTATAATGTTTTTGCGGGGTTTTCAATGTATTTTAGCTTTGCACTATGGCAGATTGGTTATTCATATAACCCAAGGTTAAATGAAACCCAACGTTTGCATGCGCGCTGAGGGTTATTATAAGGTTCCAGGTGAACCTATAATTCCCGAAAATATTTATTATATGGCTATATTGCCAAGGGTTGGGATATTAGTTTTTTAGGGATTTTTTATGTATTTTATACAATAGAGGGAGGGAAAATGTTATATAGGAGCTATATAATAGAGTTAGGAGGTTAATATGACTATGTGGAATGGATATGTATGGATAAAGGCTAAGTTTATAGAGTGAAAACTTAGGCATGGGGGAATGAAAGGATACCAAGTTATGAAGTTTAGGAAGCTTTGGCAAAATGGAATAAAAACATTTTACACAAGAAATGTGGCTTGTTTTGCCTAGGTGAAAACAGGGTTTCACTTAGTTTTTCTATGAAATGAAGTGGGCTAAGGGTAGTGAGTAGATCTCATTGTCCTTGGGGGGATGTTAGTAAGTGTTTCTTGGAAAAATGGGGAGGGAAATTAGTCATGCTCCATTTGTTTGGAAACCACCTTGCCATAGCACCTTATGATTTTTATGAGATCAAACTTGTTCCAAAGGACCAAATTGCTCATAAACCTACTTCTACAACATCAAAATTGCCTACCCAACGTAGTACACTTAACATTTTTTATTCATTTTCATTGGGTGCATTTGAACTAGCAAACCCTGATTTTTCTCTTTTCTTTTAGCTGCCCTCCTATCTAAGTTCTACCCTTATCTCTTTCAAGGGCTCAGATTAAGCTGTTGAGACCCTTTGCTTCTCTACCTAACTACTTGTCTACCAAGCTTGAAATGTTTATACAGAACCTTATTCTCTATTCTAAGACAAGTAAATTCAAACATGATCTAGCCAAGATTAAACTGTCTGGCTATTCATCGACTGTGGCAAGATTTAACCACTTGTACATAGTGAAATTCTACAAAATATGGAACCTTTGCAGCATGGAAAGGATGAACATATTTGGCACTTCTCCAGTCAATCATGAAAAATGAAACCTATTGGTATAGGAGGCTAACACTTATAATCTTCTAGTTGAGAACTAATAGTCCATATTACATTCTTATCAATGGCTCATATCATTTGGACTCAATCTTCATCTTATTCTAGAAGTTACACCCACAGTTTAGATTAATACCCCTTAATTATTTTAATTTCCTAAGTTTAGACTTAGGGACCCAATAAAAATAATTAATTATTTTAATTAAACTATCTTCGGGTGGAATTTCTCAAAACGTTTTTTTATATATTGTGGGATACATATGTCTAAGCCCCCTGCAAAATTTGAGACTTAGAGAACATTTGATGCTACCAGAAATCAACATATAGGTATTTTTGTATGGCCGAAGAGCTACAACTAAACTCTCTATATCTGGGTTCCTGCTGTTATGAACTAAAGTACTTTTGACCATTGACCACATAATTGGATAGTTTTGGAGGCATTGACTTTGTTCAGTTTTTTCTATTGGGACCTATGATACCTCATGGTAGACATTCTACTAATGCATTTCTTCTAAAGGAAACATTTACTGGATCAAGATGGAGCTAATCATTTCAAATCCCATTAAAGATAAGTACCTTTTAGACTTATGCTATTTCTATATGACATTTCTCTTACTATTTTGATCATTACTTATCCTTCCTACATAAATATTTTAGTATTTTAATACTTCTAACTACCTAATGAAGAGGCGATAAGCAGATCCTTCTTAAGGATCATCTTAATGATAATTGGTGCAGGAAGAGAAGAGTTTGTGCAAGAAGAATGTTAGTTTTAGGATAACAATGGTATGTTCTATGCTTAGAGAAATTTTACTTCAATTTTCTTTATTAGCCTAATATCATATCCAGTATAGCAATCACATCAACATGATAGTAAAATGTAGATAGAACATAAACAATAATAGTAGAAAACAAGCCAACATAAGAGGAAACAAGATATGGCACTAGCCAGGGACAAACCCCAATGTGGGGAAACCCTTGATCAATTCTTCTTATAATTCTTCAGAAGTTTAGCAGAGAGAGAGAGTACAATTTATAATATCCACTTGTCCAAACTGATCAGTCAAAATAGCATAAATAGAAAGCCCTAACCAAAAAGTCAATGCTGGTGAATAGGGATGAAATTGACCTCCAAAATAGCTTGGTCAACTTGGCCTCCAACAACAATATAATGAAGCCCAAAACAGTCTGAAAATAACCAACAAATCTAGTCAACAAAAGTCAACACAACAACCTGAATTAGGGCAGTCAACGTTGGTCAACACAGGGGTCAAATTCCTCGATTTTTGTGCCTAGAACAATATCCTACCCAAACAGAAATCTCCCTCACAAAACCAAAGTCAAACAAGTTCAACACTGGTCAAAATTAGCCTCCTGAAATTTTGGACTCCTGAAATTTCGGCCTCTTGAAATTTCAGCCTCCTGAAATTTCAGTAAAATCTGGTCAACACAACAGCTAGAAAAGACAATCTTCCTTTTGCATGTGTGGAGAGAGAGAGGCCTAGAAATCTATACCCAATCAATATGAGAGAGAGAAAGATGAATGAGATGAGATGCCAAAATGAGGAGGAGGCACCTTGTATTTATATTGAACGTTTAAGGCTGAAGGAGGCTAATTTGATGGCTGACAGACCTTGACAATTTGTCCATAATCAAAATAAATTCATAACTTCATTTGTACATGTCAGAATGAGATGATCTTTAGATCAATCCTGCACCTCCCAGAAAGAGGAATCCAAGAAAGATATCATCTTCCTCATAAAAGTTGTCCAAAGTGATGTTTAATCCTAGTTGCGAAATTTAACACTCCCTCTCAACTAGGGAGAACATCACTTTCCAAATTGTCTGACAATCTGTACCATCCCTGTCATTGCACTTCTCTGCTTGGTTGAACCATGAAGAAAGAAGAAATAATAGAGAATGTATCATCCCATTCTCCATTGACCCGAAATGACTCTCCAACAACAAAGAGTGTGTCATACCACTCTTAACTGACCTGTAGTTAGTTTCCATTGATCCTAGATCAATATCAACATCCTATCATAGGGAGTATGGTAGTACAGGATACATCCATCGGTAGTATTATGGTCCCTATCCTCATCTCCCTACTCATTGGCTAGATGAGAGGTATTTCCCATGAGTATTGAACTACATGGGTAGGATGTGATGACAGGAGAAGGTGAACCATTCATTTTGCTCATATGGCATAGTGGAGGGTGAACCACTTAGCCTATGCATATGCCACCATGGGGTATGACAAGGGAAGGTGAACCATTTACCCTATACACAACGCACCACTAGGGGAGGGTGAGTCACCCTATGGTCGCTCATCACTCCAAGAAGTACCCCAAGTCCCCCCAGAGCTCCCAGAGCTCACTATCCATCTCATACAAGACCCTCATAAGAGGGTATCTCCACGACTCCAAGTCATTCAGGAAAGGTTAAGAATTTGACCTTCCTGAGGGGATTTGTAAGAATATCGACAACCTTCTCATTGGTCCCAATATGATTGAGCCTTGTTGCTCCCCGCTTTACCATATCCTAGATAAAGTGGTACCTAATATCAATATGCATGGAGCAAACATAAAACATGGGATTCTTAGAAAGAAAAATCCCACTCCAGTTATCACAGAACATCACGTTGGTATCCAACACATGTCCAAACAACTCACTAAAGAGCTTCCTCAACCAGACAGCTTCACGGGAGGCCAAACTAGCAGCAATGTATTCAGCCTCAGCGGTGCTTAAAGCAAGTAACTTATACTTCTTACTCATCCATCATATTGAAGTAGAACCTAGAGATAAGCAATATCTTGATGTGATTTTGCGATCCACCACACTGCTAGCCCATTCTGCATTAGAGTAACCATGGAGCCTCACATTCTCGACAATGTATCTCATTCCATAAGTGATTGTGCCTCAGAGATATCTCAATAGATTCTTGGCAGAAATCCAATGTATATGATGAGGCTTAACCATATAATAACTCAATGTGTTCACTGCAAAACATATATCTAGATGGGAGTTCACCAAGAACATCAAGGCCCCTATGATTTGATGATACTTAGAAGGATTTCCCAAATCAGGCCCAACAACACTTCCACATAAATTATTGAAGTCAAGTTCCATTGGAGTAGTCATGGACTTGCAATCCACCATCCCAAATATTTCAAGTAGATTCACAACATATTTTCCTTAAGTAAGGAAAATATCCCCTGGCTTTTGGTAGACCTCTAGCCCTAGGAAGTAATGCATCAGTCCTAGGTCCTTCATATCAAATTTGGAAGCCAACTCTCTCTTACATTGATGAATAATAGGGTCTACACCTGTAAAAAAGAGATCGTTCACATAGAGTACCCAAATGAGAGGTTTATCATTCTCAACCTTAAAATAAAGGTTCGGATCAACTTCACTTCTTGTAAATCCAAAATTCATCAGATAGCTATCAATCCTCTCATACCAAGCCTAGGGTGCTTGCGTCAACTAATAGAGTGATTTCTTCAACCTGCATACATGTGTCTGACGATCTTGAACTTCAAACCCCTCAGGTTGTTCCACATAGACTTCCTCCTTAAGTGAATCGTGCAAGAAGGAAGTCTTGACATCCAGCTACTGTAGATTCCATCCTTGCGAGGTAGGAAGGGATATAATCAAATAGATGTTGGTTTAGTGAGAAATGGGTGCAAATATCTCATCATAATATACACCTTCCTTTTGATAGAAGCCTCGAGTAACAAATCTGGCCTTTAACTTCTGAGTACTTCCATCAGCACCATGCTTCATCTTGTAGAGCCATTTAGAGGTGACAACAAATTTTTCCTAGGGTTTGGGGACCACATCTCAGACATCATTCTTCGTAATTGACTTTTGCTCTGTTCATAGCATCCTTCCATACTTTTTGTTTCATAGCTTCTTCGAATTAGCAAGGCTCAAACTGAATAATGGTGCTCATAGCAGTTAAGTACCCTTGGTACCTATTAGGCTTCTTGCTTTCGCGAAATGTCCCCATCGGTGCAACATGTCTCTCGGCATCTTCAAGAGTTTCCCTTAGCCATGAGGGTATCCTTTTGAAGGAGGAGGTCTCATGAGGAGGAGGATCAATGGGATCCATCGGTTCTTCAACATTGAGCATTGGCTCATCCTGTGAATTTCCCTAATTTCCTGCATATGCTTCTTTGTCCTTCCTTGGAATAGGAAGGGTGCTAATCTTCCTTATGGAAACATCCTCATCGAAGATGACATGATGACTCAACTCTACTTCTCTTTGACCAAGCACATAGATTCTATATGCCTTAGAAGTTTCATTGTAGCCCACAAAAGTTCCTCTCTTCCCAGATGCCTCCAATTTACTTCTCTTTTCTTTTAGCACATGAAAGTGTACAGGACTACCAAAAATTATAAAATGAGAAACATCAGGTTCCTTACTGGTGAAAACTTCTTCGGGAGTTTTGGAGTCTAAGGCTTGATGAGGGCATCGATTTTAAATGTACATAGTAGTGTTGGCAGCTTCTCCTCGTAGGAACTTTGGAAGTCCTTAATCATGAAGCATGGCATGAGTGGCTTCTATAATGGAACAATTATTCCTTTCAACAACAACATTTTGCTCGGGGGTATATGTAGTAGTAGTCTCCCTCTTAATGCCAGCTTCCCTGAAATAGTCATTGCATTCATTTGACTCATACTCGATTCCATTATTGGTTCTCAATTTCTTGATCTTCTTCCCTGTTTGATTTTCCATCAAGGCTTTGAAGGCACAGAACCATGAGAATATTTCATCCTTCTTCTTCAAGAAATATATCCAAGTTTTGCAAGAGAAGTCATCCACAAAGGTAACATAATATAAATATCCTCCTAATGATGTTACAGGCAACATATGAGATAGATCAGAATGAACCAATTGCAAAATGTTTGTGGTCTTGCTATCACTTGAGGGGAATGGTCCCCTTGTATGTTTTCCCTCTGCACATCCCTGACATATGCCTTCATGCTCTATTTTGAATTCGGGCATACCTATAACCATCTTCCTTGCATCAGGTAGAGTCTTATAGTGAAGATGAGCAAACCTCTGGTTCCATAGTTCATATTAAAGAGATGTGTCACAAGACATGGCTCCGAGTGGAATTCCTCCAATTTGATATAAACTATCAACCTTGAATTCAAGAGTAAATTCTTCTTTGAAATTTATTTTCCACACACTTACCTTTCCATTGATGAATGCCACCTTGAATCCTTTGTCTTCCATCGCCAAGATAGACACTAGATTCTTCTCTAGATCAGGTACATATAGTACTTCTTGGAGATGAATGATGTTACCTTGATTCAATTGAAGGGTAACATTCCCAACTCCCTTCACATGATAGGTGGCATTGTCTCCAAGGATATTTTCCAAATTTGTATCCTTCTCTATCAGATTTGAAAGAGCTTCCTTGTACCTGGTGAAGTTCCTTGAGGCACCACTATCAATCAACCAATTTCCCGAAGTATCTAGAGGAGAGGTAGTAGAGAGGGAAGATATAAGATAAAATTCCTTTTTCTTAGAATTTACAGCATTAGACTCATTATACCTGGAGTTTTTTGTTCTTTTAGAAGCTCGATCATTTCCAAGTTGAGTAGTAGAAGCATTCCTTTTCCCTTTGTTGTTGAATCTTCCATTCCTTTGATTGTTTTTGTTTCCCTTGGAATGATTGTGATCATCCTCATGAGACATGTCCCTTCTATTTGGACACTCCATGACATAGTGACCACTCTTGTTGCAAACGAAGCATCTTTCCTTCCTTCCATTTTTGAATCTCAATCTTCCTTGACTTTTCTTCTTGAGCCTAAATTGTTCTTCCTCTTGGCATGAGTGGAGAATGCGGTAGGATTATTCCTATTCGAAGGCATCTCCAATTTCATCATCCTTGTTTCTTCTTGAGAACATCTAGTCAACAATTCTTCAAAACATGGAATTTTATCGTTATTGAGAATAGTAGTGTTGAACACATGCCATTCAGGGGGGAGACCTCCAAAGGCAATGAGAGTGTGCTACTTATTAGCAATAGATTCATTAATCGAAAGAAGATTATTTTTTAGCTTGGTAATCCTCATGAAGTAGGATTGAATATCCTCACCTTTTCCCTTCTTTATATCCTTCAGCTTGTTCTTGAAGAAAATAATTTTATTGGCATTGCTAGATTTGAACATGCCAACCAACCTATAATATATCTCCTTTGGCATATTCAAATCGAAGATGTAAGCAACTAAGTTATTATGAATAGAATCCCTAATGATATTCTTGCCTTTGACTTCACCCTTCTTGTAATTTGTCTTAGCAGTAGCCGGTGCATTTGAAGGAGGTTCCAGAATCTTTCCCGACACATAATCCATGATATCTTCTCTTCTAAAGTCAAATCAAGAGACATCTTCCATGCATGATAATCATAATTATCATGAAGCTTATCATCAAACTTGAAGTAGGATGTGGAGGCCATTGACACTTGTTCTTGATCAGTGATTTCTCCTCTTAGTGATTTCTCTTCACTCTTGCTTGGGCTTTGTCTTCACCTCAGCTTTGATATCATGTTAATTTTAGGATAACAATGGTATGTTCTATGCTTAGAGAAATTTTACTTCAATTTTATTTATTATCCCAATATCATATCCAGTATAGCAATCACATCAACATGATAGTAAAATGCAGATAGAACATAAAAAATAATAGTAGAAGACATGTCAACACAAGAGGACACAAGGTATGGCACTAGCCAGGGACAAACCCCAATGTGGGGAAATCCTTGATCAATTCTTCTTATAATTATTCAAAAGTTCAACAGAGAGAGTGAGAGAGTACAATTTACAATATTCACTTGCCCAAACTAATAAGTTAAAACAACATAAAAAGAAAGCCCTAACCAGAAATTCAATGTTGGTCAACAGGGACGTAATTGACCTTCAAAATAGCTTAGTCAACCTTGGTCAACTTGGCATCCAACAACAAGATAATACAGCCCAAAATAGTATGAAAATAACTGATCAAATCTGGTCAACAAAAATCAACACAACAACCTGAATTAGGGCAATCAACATTGGTCAATGCAGGGGTCAAACTGCCTCATTTTTTGTGCCTAGAACAACGACCTACCCAAACAGAAGTCTCCCTCACAAAACTGAAGTCAAAGAGGGATAATGCTGGTCAAAATTAGCCTCCTGAAATTTCGGTCTCTTGAAATTTCAGCCTCCTAAAATTTCGGCCACCTAAAATTTCGATCAAATATGGTCAATGCAGCAGCTAGAAAAGACAGTCTTCCTTTCGCACATGTGGAGAGAGAGAGGCCCAAAAATCCGTACCCCATCAAGATGAGAGAGAGAAATGTGAATGCGATGAGATGCCAAAATGAGGAGGAGGCACCTTGTATTTATATGCAATGTTGAAGGTTGGAGGAGGCTAATTTGATGGTTGGCTGACCTTGACAATTTGTCCATAATCAAAATGAATTCATAACTTTATTTGTATAGGTAAGAATGGGATTATCTTTAGATCAATCCTACACCTCTCGGAAAGAGGAATCTAAGAAAAATACAGTTGCCTCATAAGAGTTGTCCAAAGTGATGTTTGGTCCTAGTTTCCAAATTTAACAAAAAATATAGAACAATATGTAAGCTCTATAATTGCCAATGACAAGGCATATATACTATCTGAATGCTACAAGTTGCCAAAGGTATCCAAATATTACAAGGTCTATATAGTATATTATTCTAGTGTTATGATTTAGATAGAATGTTGGATGGAAAGTTAAGCCCTAAGGTATGAAAAGAATATCACACTCATATATGACTTGATTCATTCATGATAATCACATGCATATGAAAGTAAGATGGCTTCGTGTACATGTGATATATTAGTGCACTTTATAGTAATAGATAATACAACTTAAATATCCTTGGTATTTGGAAAGTATCTTACATGTGAATATGTTAGATAATACTTGTCATGTGATCATGATGGATATCTTGGTTTTATAAAGCAATAAAAAAACATTGACTTTGATATTGTTGTCAGTGCTCATGAAGAGTATGCAGATAATGTGTTCGTAAGTGTCTGTCTCTTAAGGTTTTGATATCCATATCTCCTATGATGAATTCATAGCATAGTGAATTTGGCAATGTAACAGATGGATTCTTTGACTTGATGGTGGTAGTACCCTAATGAAAAATATTAGTGTAATATGATAAAGAAGTGATATTGTGATGATGATCCTTAAAGTATGAAGATGCACTTGTTAGGTTCCCTAATTATATGACACTAACCTTTGATGAATGTTTGATGACATGTTGACTTTGAGTCTTTGATCTAACCATTTTGTTGATGCATGGCAGTAATATGATAGACAAGATTGAAGAGGATTCAAATTCAAAGGGAGAGACCCTTAATGAGATCACAACACCTATTATTATTTACAAGTGGATGATTAGAAGTCTCGTGATTGTAGAATGAAACAAGTCTTCTGGACATCAATTAATGAACATATGATTTTGTTAAAGATATGTCTTTGCTAATTAATTTAATATGCTAATAGTTCATTGTTGACAAGACTGGTTTATTAGAGGAAATTTTGGACTGCATTGATGAATTATTATTACTGGATTTGGTGGATCTCGTATCAGCCAAATGGATCCTTGTATGCACTCTAAGTTAGACATATTTTGACAAAGGCATCTTCATGATTGAGATAATGCTAATGTATGAGACAAGCTTACACTTGTGGTTACTACCTCCTTATGTGAGAGGGAAAAAGGATGAATATGGCATTCTTTTTTATGTCATATATTTTCTTTAACATTTGATGTCCCTATATGAACAATAAAATAGAGAAGTGTTTCTTTTGGTCCTCATCAGTGAGTTGTTTGAGTTGGTACCCAATATGAGCACTTTGATATAGTTTTTGAGATTTAGAGATAAACTTATATTAATGGATGTGACCCCCCTGGGTATAGGTTCAGCCTGATCGAGAACACTAAGTAATGCTCTTCCCCCCATCTAAGTTCCCAAGTCAAGGAATTGAACCGAATATCTCCTAGGGTTGAAGGAACTTGTGGACAATAAGAATGTCTGATCCTTGCCTCATTCTGAATTGTGTATCTCCCCTATTTTAATCGCAGGGAGTGTCTAATCCTTACCTCACAATAAGTGTGTATTTCCCCTACCAAGTATACCCTAGTATGCATCATATCCACAAGTTGGTCTTGTTGGGATGGTTCCTCTCCATCTAGCCAATGGGTTGAGAAGATGACTTGGACATGTCTATGTTGAAATGTAACAAGTGTTGGTCTTCATAATTGTACTTGAGTCATGACTTGATGTAATTATTTATGTATTTGTCAAAGGGAAAAATAAAATAAATATTATTTGTAAAAGAAAATTATTTATTGCCAATTGAGTTTCTTTCCCATAGATTTATTGTCCTAGGTCAAAGTACCCATTCAGTGCTTTAGGGGTTATGGTAAAAGGTCAGAGAGTCAACATCATGATGTACTAGCCCTTGGAGGGCTCATGTATCAAGAAATAAAATAATTATTGTAATTCATTATGTCTCAGAAGCCTCTAATAGATGGGTCGACCGGACCAACCTTCCTCAAGTCAGCCTAAAGATGCCTAATCTGCCCTCAAGGAAGCATATATAAATAGGATCCTCCTCTAATTTGATATAGACATCCATCAAGATATATATTTGATCCAAGTGAATAAGATAGAAAAGTTTAGATCCAGTAAGAAGAGAAGAGAAGTTTTTAGGAGGTTAGCGAGGAAGTAAAAGGAGAAAATTTCTATCCTTCCTTGCCAATGTTGGAAAATCAGAAATGCAACAAATATTTTCTCCATCTTTATAATTACTAGTAATGTTTCTTATTATTAAAATTCTTTATATCTTCTTTCTTTAGTTCATCAAGAAATTACCAAAAGCAGCAACACATAAAACAATGAACACAAGATGTAGACACATGCCAGGGAAAAACCACCCGTCAAGGAGAAAACCCAGTCAAATTAATTCTTCCTTCAATAGTATTATTTGATACTCTTCACCCTATACCTTGACGAGACCTTCCCTCCACACTAAGTCAATCTCCAGAAGATTGACCTCTTCTCAACAACTTCGACTCTGCAACAGCCATCAACTTCCGACAACAATCCAACTTGGAAGACTTCATTCTCCCAATCGAGAGCACAAAACAGAGTGAAACCACCACCAAAATTTATATTTTTCTCTTCTTCTTAGATTCCCCCAAACTTGCTTTCACTCGGCTTCCTGAAAACAGACTTTCCCAACTATCCACTTTGCACTTCTTCCCAACAACATGATTTTCACACTTCTTCCCAGTAGATGAGAAGATGATAAGTGATACTCTAAATGAATTCATAGTCCTTCCTTTTATAGGCTTCATGTGGGGTCGAATGGGTCCATGGAAAATTTTAGGGGCGAATGTTCGCCCTTTGGCGAAATCAAGGGGTTTTAAATTTTTAGTGGGCGAATATTTTGTATCATAGTACATTTTTACAAATCACCTCAAATAGCCCACCTTATTTTAAGGGAGAGGGTAAAAAAAATAAATTTAGCCCTTAAATTAGGAGTTACAACCTTCCATTCACCCATTTCCAAGAATATGTTTTATTTAAGTGAATCCATTCACCCATTTTAAAGAATAGGTTTTATTTAAGTGAATCCTATGGGCCAAATACCATATTTATAAAAGAGGTATGGTAAATTAATAAAAATATAAATAAATGAGAAGTATGGTAAATAAATAAAACATTTTTTAAGTCACCTTATATACATGCAAGGGTGTAAACAAATAAAATATAAGTAAAGTGGAGGTATGGTAAATAAATAAAAATATAAATAAACTAGATGTATGGTAAATAAATAAAAACTCTTTTTATATTTAGTCCATAACCCTCGTTCTATTCTTGAAGGCTCAAGAAAGAGGTTATATTTAAGTGAATCCTATGGGCCAAATACCATATTTGTAAAAGAGGTGTGGTAAATTAATAAAAATATAAATAAACGAGAGGTATGGTAAACAAATAAAACATTTTTTTATATTTAATCCATAAGTCACCTTATATTTACGAACACTCAAAAAATGCATTATATTTAGGTGAAACCTATGGGCAAATTACTATGGGACAAATACCATGGACTAGATTGTTATTAATACCATGCAAAAAAACATTGTTAACCCTAATATTAGTATTGGCACATGGTATTGACCCATGGTATTCACCAAAATGGCACATGGTATTGACCCATGGTATTCACCTGGAATGTAGCCTATTTACATGGGGGAATTAAACCAGCATAGATCCATCTTTACCCTCGATTTACTAACCCCCGAGAGGTATCAAATATCGTGATATGCAAACTAGCATAGAGTGAAAAAATATTTGATCCCTCTCGAGGCTTGGTGAATAAAGAGTAAAAATGGATGTTGTAATTTAATGTATGTTAAACATTTTAGCTTGGTTAAAATAAAAAATAAAATAAAA
>APFE030767576.1:0-13019 GCA_000404065.3 Pinus taeda | reverse complement strand
TTTGAAAGATAAATGACAAAAGAAACTAAGGAAACATATATCAAAAACTCATAATTCAACAAGCTTAAAAGAGGAAATACTGAAAGAGTTCTTGACTCAAGAGACCTGCTCTCACCTCAATTATGACTTTAATGAATTAGAGACTATAATTAAAGACTAAAGATGCATAAATCATACATGAAAAAGAGCTCTTAACTTAAGAGACATTCAGAGTTTTCCATAATAACTTGTTCATCTTAGAATATAAAGCTGAATAGAACAAACTGTTGCATGTAAATAAAGGACTAAATCTAATGCATCATTTCAAAGAGAGAATGCTCAACTTGAGCACTTGCTTGCTAACTCAATTAGATGATGAGGAAACCATTAATAAATGAAATCAATAAACATGATGCTATCTGAAATAAAACTTTGAACAACCAAAACTAACATCAACCAGAATTGTAATGAAATAGCACTAGTCTAAATTGAAAGTGTACTTAGCTTGGTGTGGGGGCCCTCCACCCTTGCCTTGCACACTTATGGAGATGATATCAGAAGCTTAGATCAGTAAACCATCCATGTATTGATCAGAAAAATAAAAGTAACATAAGTCTCCAACTTCAAGTCTTCACACCAAAAATATTACAGCATAACAATGTCAAATGTCAAGTGTGTTGAGCCATCAAAATGTGGCTCTTTAAATAATGAGTCTATGAAACCAACTGATCTGAAATCTCTCTAACAAACATAGCTATCCTAATCCACCTATCCAGGTCGAATCCAACTCCCTCATCCCAAAATATATGACTAAAATCAGGGAATCCTAAAACAGCCCTATTTAAATGGGATTTCTGGATGACTAGTCATGATTGACTAGCTCCAAAAAGGCATAAGAAAACTCGTTCTCCTGAAACCAAGCACAGGTAGCTTGATCCTAGTTCCCAAGCCTTCTATTCATGCATCCCATTCGTGCTGAGGTGGCCTGCATCCATATCAGTCATGAAGTGATTACGGGAATTTCTTAAAACTGCCAAAATTGCACAAAAACTCAAACTTTAATAAAAACTTTAGAATTTGATAAATCAAAGTTAAATACCTATTTAAGCATCAAATATTCATTAAAGTGAGATGAATGAGATGAAAATGAGGGATAAATGGATAACTAGATATGTTTATTAAAGCAAAATGAGATCAAATCTGGAGCCCAACATCTCTCCCATGCTTATGTTCAAGCATGTCCCCATGCTTGCTTGCTTCTCTTGGACCTTCTGCCCCCTGAAGTAGATGTTGTGCCTGTATCGGTTTCCCTGTCCACATACTCAAGTTCTGATCCCTGTTTGGCCTTTAAGATTGCTGCTTTGACCTTCTGTTTTTCATACTTGGCCTGCCATGTGTTTTTATCCTTCAGCCACTTAAATGCTTGTTTAGAGAGCAATTCATTTCTTCTTTTTAACTTGTTTAGCTCTTCCTGTAATCTATCATTTGTTTTTGTCAACTTTGCATTTTCTTTTCTCTGAGCTTTATTCTCCTGTTTCAATTGCTTCTCAACAATTTTCCTTATTTCAAGCTGATCTGTTAAGTCTTGTATTTTAGCCAAGTTCAATTCTTTCTCAAAATCTTGAGTAGTTTTCATCAAAGATTCTCCTGCATCATTGTCAAATATAGAATCTTTCTCAAGGGGTTCCTGTTCTTCTGGTTGCCTAGGAGAATAGGCTTCTACCTCCTTTTCAAAATCAATAGAATTTCTAGTCCTAGGAACAGAAATAGATGGATAAATTTCATGCATAGCTAACTTCTTTGCTCTGGTTCTAGGATAGAAAGGAGAGTTCATCATACTCCTATCCTCTTGTTCTACTTTATCTTGCATTTCAACAAAATGTTCAGTAAAGTGATGTCTATGCATAAACTCCTGCCAATCTAACCCTGTTTCTTTCACCTGATATTCTACCAAGATTTTAATCAACCCTTGATGATATACCTGTGTGGCCTTTGACTTATTTTCCTGCTTCACTGTTTCGATCATTTTAACAAGACTCTTATATAAGAAATATGGCAAATTTATTCTACCATCTCCCTTTATGTGCTGCAGCAATCTAACATGGTACAAATGAGCAATACTATATTGTCGGTCACAAGTCAAAAATTTCTGAATGATCATAACTAACTCTCCCCATGGTTCATTGAACCATTCACGAGGTATCCCCTTGGCTCTATCAAAGGTCCCCTTCCTGTTCTTTTCAAGGAAGAAAGTCCAAGCTTTCTCCTTGAAATGCAGACCCTTATGATAGTTTTCTCCTAGCATGGGCAAGTTGAGGGCTTTAGACAAGAATTCCTGAGTCACTGGGATATTGAGTTCACCTATCTGAGTTTTATCTTGACTGAAATTATTGATAAACTCTTTAGTTATTTGTTCTGAGTGACCATTAAACTTCTGAAGGAAACCTATCATGCCTGACTGATATAGCTTTTCTATTGTTTCTTTGCCCCATTGCTCTATGTGAAATTTGGGTTCTACCCGGTTCGTCATTATCTCTGTGAACCAATAAATGTAATCCTCAGCTGTTACTAATTTCATATTGACAAGGATAATGATTATTGTTTCTAAATGAAATCGTAAAAGCTATGAGGCTTACCTGCCCTTTCTGATTCAATCTTTAAGTCTCTGCTGTCTTTTCACTGTATAAACCTGTGTCAAATCCCTGTTTCAAAGCATACCAACCTGAATACCCATGATCAATACTCTGCTCCCTGTATATTTAAATCATAAATACACAAACAAAACTAAACATGATTACTAAAAGCATAAGAAAAATTTTGCTTTTAGTTCCCTTTAAACATCCTCTGTGTATTTATACTTCAAAAATTTTCCTTGGCCTCAAAACATGCCCTGTATTTCTAATGACTGTATAATAAAACAAATTCTCCTCTCGGCCTTCCCAAGGTTTGACTAAAAATTGCACTGTCTTTTACCAAAAATTTTGAAACCATGGTTGAATATACAGACAACTCACTCTCGGCCTTCCCAAGGTTTGACTACAAGTGCTCAAAAAAAAAATTGAAACTCATGACTGAATAAACAATTGCACTCTCGGCCTCTCAGAAGTTTGACTATTAGTGCACACAAAAATTTTGAAACCCATGACTGAATATATATATATACAACTGCACTCTCGGCATCTTCAAAATCACTGTGTAAAAAAAATAAATAAATGCATGAGCCTAGAGGGCTTTCACATACGCTCGGCCTCTGTTCATCAAATGGCAAACATGCAAATTTTTAAAAAATTAATCAATGCTCTCGGCCTCAAGGCTTGACCATGCAACGTGATCGGATAACAACAATTGCAATCAAACAAATCAATTTGAGAATGCTTTTGAATAGTTTGACAGGCACAAACATGAGTCATTCAATGAAAATGGACGCGTTTTGACTATGGCAACTACACATTCCCCTGCTTCCTTCTCGGCGTTTCTTCCATTGCACACCCGGTCATATATTCAACAATCAAATTAAATACATATGGCCACATGTTATCTGGTGCAACTCTGGATTACAACCCTCATGGCATTTGATGACAATCGATGGTGCAATGAGAACATATATTTATAGACTTGGCGGCTTTCAACAAAAGACATGACTCCAGTTTAACCATATTTACACTTAGTTGTTTTAATTGCCCTCGGCGCATTATGTGCATACTATCCTCACGCTCCCTATCGTGTAACACATGCAACTATTGAATTGGAGTGCTGGCCGATTCATTTCCATTGTTTATGCAATCAAAACTGGAGGCATTTAATCCTATGCGTTGTTAACACAAAGAGATATCCCGGATTTACGTATTACCTGGCTGTCACTGGCCGTGCGGAAGGTAAACAACCATCGAATCCCCTTCGTTTCAGGCTGTCAAACTGCTGTCAACAAGCACACCCTGTGAGTAATGGCGGATTCTAATTTATCTCTTAATTCGCTGAGCGAAAATCATGCATAAACTTACCGTTTTGTTTACCAACTTCGGCGTTTTCACGTGGAATCCTTCTTAAAGCTCTCTCTCAGGCTTTCTCCGACCTTCCTTTACTGTTCTGCTCACAACCCCGACCCTCTGAGCTCTCGGCGATGAAGAAATGGGTTTGAGTCGGGCAGGGGAGGCTCTTATGACCGTTTGCTATGGTACTGGTTCTCATTAGATGGTGGTAATGGTGACAGGGCCGTCCTCATTGACTCAGTCGCCCGACTGAGTCATGAGGATGGCCGTATTTTTTCAATTCAATGTATACCTACCGCCGTTCCTTCAACCAATCGGGCTTCGGCCTTCACACACCGTGGCAAGACCGGACCTGTGCGCCGTTTATTTGACTCATTGCTCTGCATATAACCATATTCTTTGCAATGATCGTTGGTTGATATGGCGTTGTTGTCATAATTTTCACCACTGCATTTGACCTCCTTATCTCATCGTGTTGCAACCCTTATACGTTTCCATAATTGCCACGACGCCTTTGATTTGTATACCATAGATACCTTTGATGCGCATTGTTTTATGTTTTGCAATATTTATATATGCGCATTTGATTGTGGCATACATATATACCATAGTCGTATTTGCATTGCCCGCGTCCTTTATATTATATGTTTGCATTGCCCGCGTCCTTTGTGCACTTGTTAGGGTTTATAAATATATTTCCTTTGTTTTTTTATAACCCTATGTCTTGTAATATATATGCATTTTATATATAACCTTTTTGTCATATGCATATTTCCTTCAAACATTATTAGGTTATGTCTTTTATAATAATCTGAGCGCCTTATAACCATAATGTTTCTTTTCAAATGCTTTAATACTTTAGTGCATAACATATAATATCGTCTTTATAATTTAAAAATGACCATTGGGGTCATGTTTTAAAATTATAATCATGCTAATGCTCTTGATTCATGTGCAGGTACAAGAGTGGTCCCAAATTGATCGTTTTGCATTCAATGAAAAATATCTAGGGAAATTTAATATGTATGGAATGGAATATGAAATAGGGAATGTAGGGTATATATGTGGAAAATAATGTTAACGAATATTTGCAGGTATTAACTCGAATTAAATCAAAAGTAGAAGTTCCTACAAAATTTGAAATTTAAGTACAAAATGGCGTAAAATATACTCCCTTGCTTTTGTTTGTACAGGTGATATGTACAGGTGCTCCTTGATGCTGTTTATACAGGTGGAATGTTGGATCCAAAATTTGTTTGGACAAATGAAAAGTAGCCTTTTATTTCTGCTTCTTGTTTACTATACTCCTTTGCTGTTGTTTTCTTCAGGTCCCTTTGAATGATGTTTGTTTCTTTCAGGTCCCTTTGCAATGTGCCTGGAATGGTTTAATCTGCTGCAACTTGTTTGCTTCAGGTCCCTCTGCAATAGTATTTCTCAGGTCCCTCTGCAATGCTTTTGGTATATTGTCCCAGCTCTGATCTGGTTCTGCTGCAACAAGTTTGCTTCAGGTCCCTCTGCAATATTTCTCAGGTTCAAAGTGGACAACACAATCCTTTAGCTGTAACAGCTAAAGGGTTGCGATAATCCTCTCCCTCGTTGAAGGTTTGACTTGTCCTCAAGTCAATTGTTGAGAGGCCCTGCATTGACATTAAGTAAGAGTAGTAACACAAGAATGGAGAATTCATAGAGTCCAGGTTTCCCTGGTTTTCCTCTATGAATTCATGCTTGCTCAGTGCCAGTTGCCTGGTTTTCACTAGCAAACAATTTATTTTTTATATTTTTTTTTTATGTTTTCATATATTTTTTCTCTTTTTTTTTTATTTTTTCCTTTTTGTTTTTTTAACTATACATATTTTTTATGCTTTTTCAGAACTGGAAGATGGCATAGCCATTATTTCCAGTCCATTTTCTTGGATCAGTTGTTTCATAAATATCTCTTTGCTAATAGGCTGATGATAGACTTTCAGCCTATGACCATTGACAACAAATGAGGTGGGATCTTGGTCTATGGTCTTTATCCTTACAGATCCATTGTCAAAGATTTCCTCAATTTCATATGGCCCCAGCCAATGTGTTGTAAATTTTGCTTTGAAATCCCTGAATTTGGAGTCGAATAATAACGCCCAGTCTCCCTTCTGGAATGTCTTTGTTTTGATGTATCGATCATGCCATTTCATCCTCTGTTGCTGTACTAGTGTTGTCTGTTCAATTGCTTGTTGACGCTTTTCATCCAATTGGTTAAGTTCCATGATTCTCTGTTGTTGTGCCTCAGTGAGATCCATGCCCAACTGTGCTGCTAATCTGTAGGTTTGTATTTGAAACTCAATGGGTAGTAAGGCTTCTTTTCCGTACACTAACTGGTATGGACTAAAACCAGTTATGTTGCGCCATGTGATCCTATAAGCCCATAATGCATCCTTGAGTTTTTCAGACCAGTCCTTTCGATTAAGCTGCACTGTCTTAGTCATAATATTTTCTAAGACCTTGTTTGTGGATTCTACTTGACCATTTGCTTGCGGATGATACGGAGTAGATTTTCTGTGTTTTATCTTGTATTTTTCCGTCAGATCCCGTACTAACTTTGAGGTGAACTGCGCTCCTTGATCTGTCACTATTTGTCTTGGTACTCCATATCGCACAAAAATTTCTTCAAAGAGGAAAGTAACCACTGTGTCCTCTGTTGCTCTGCTTACTGCTTTGGCCTCGACCCATTTTGTTACATAATCCGTGCATACCAGAATGTATCTTTTTCCATTTGACGTTGGATTAATGGGTCCTACAAAATCAAGTGCCCATTGTTCGAATGGTTCAATGAGAACTTGAGGCCTTAGTGGCATTTCATCTGACAGAATGGGTCTCCCTACTCTTTGGCAGCTGTCACACTATTTGACATATGCCTTGGAGTCTTTGAAGATAGATGGCCAGTAATAGCCCAGTTGCAGCACTTTGTATGCTGTTCGTTTGTCTGCAAAATGGCCACCACATGGTTCGTCATGACATGCTCTAAGTATATCTAGTATTTCATCTTCACGTACACACTTTCGAATCATTAGATCAGAACCAGTATAAAACAAATCACCATTTACCCAGCTATATCTAGAACTTTCTCTAATTATCTTCTTTCTTTGCTTGCTTGTAAAGTGATTTGGAAATTGTCCAGATGACAAGTAATTTGCAATATCAGCAAACCAAGGGTTTTTTACTGTTATTGCAAATAGATGTTCATCCGGGAAGTTATCTATCACAGGATTTGGGTCTTCTGGTGTTTGGATGCGGGACAGAAAGTCAGCCACCTAGTTTTCCTTACCGGGCCTGTCTTGGATTGTAATGTTAAATTCTTGCAATAACAGGAGCCATCGTGTAATTCGCCCATTAGTGATGGGTTTGTTCATCAAGTATTTTATTGCTGAGTGATCTGTATGAATAAACACTTGATATCCTGTTATATAATGCCTGAATTTGTTTACTGCGTGTATTACAGCTAACATTTCCTTTTCAGTGACTGTATAGTTTGCTTCTGCAGGTGTCAGATTTTTACTAATAAAGTATATTGCATAGTGAAGCAAATTTTCTTTCTGTCCTAAAGAAGCGCCAATTGCTGTATCAGATGCGTCAGTGGAAATATGAAATGGTAAAGACCAATTTGGTCCACGAAGTATAGGTGCTACTGACAACTTGTCTTTTAGAATTTGAAAAGCATTTTGACAGCTAGTAGTCCATTGAAATTCAATGTCTCGTGCTAGAAGTTTAAACAAAGGTTGTGCTATTTTGCTAAAATTTTCAATAAAGCGTCTGTAATAGCTTGCATATCCCAAGAAACTTCTTACCTCCTTCTGTGTTGTAGGTGGCATTAAGTTATTCAGGACTTCGATTTTAGCTGGATCCACCTTAATTCCTGATGCAGAAATATGGTGGCCCAGCACTATTCCCTCTGTTAACATCATATAGCACTTCTCATTGCTTAATGACAGATTTGTTTCGATACATCTTTGTAAGACTTTTTCAAGGTTTTTAAGGCAATCATCATAGGTATTCCCGTAGACTGTAAAGTCATCCATATAGACTTCTACACATTCATGTACCAGATCAGCGAAAATTGCAAGCACTGCCCTTTGAAAAGTCGCAGGTGCATTGCATAACCCAAATGGCAAAACATTGTATGCATAAGTTCCCCATGGGCATGTGAATGTAGTTTTGTCCTGGTCTTCGGTTGCTATCCTGATCTGATTGTATCCGCTAAACCCGTCTAAGAAAGAAAAATATTTCTTTCCAGCTAGAGAGTCCAGCACTTGGTCAATGAATGGTAGAGGAAAATGATCTTTTAATGTTGCTTTGTTTAGTTCACGATAATCTACACATACCCTCCACTTGCCATTTTTCTTTGGAACAATAACTAATGGTGAAACCCATTGACTATCCGAAATGGGATAAATGAATCCGACACTTAACAACTTTTGCAATTCTTCTTTTACTATTTCCTTCATTGTAGGATTCATTCGTCTTTGCGGTTGTCTAACAGGTTTTAGTTTATCATCAGTGTAAATGTGGTGAGTACATGTGTTTGGATGGATGCCTTGCATGTCAATATAATCCCAGGCAAATGCTTTTGAATATTTCTTTAATAATGCAATTACCTCTTGCTCTTGTTGTGATTGCAGTTGGTTTCCTATATTGAGAGTTTTACCAGGATATACCTCAATTGTTTTGATTACAGAATTGGAAATTGTATTTACAGGAAAAATGTTTTCAAAAGAATTTTGCAAAGTTGAAATAGTACAAGTTTCCTGGAAACACTGATTTAAAAGGTTATCAGCAGCTTCATACTGTTCTCGTCTAAGCTGCTCTGAAATATTTGGTTCTGAAATGAAAAGATCCATCAGATCTTCATTCCCTTCCTCTTCTCTAGAATCATAGAATTGATTAATACTTAAAACTGTTTTTGTTTGCTTGTTTTCCTGAGTTTCAAGTACTGATTCTAAAGAAGTGGTTTGTGCAGGTGAATAGAGTGTGATGTGTTTCTTTTCATCTCCATGCGAGATAATCATACTTCCTGATCTGCAGCCGATGAAGGCATCAGCAGTGGCTAACCATGGCCTTCCGAGAATTAGAGGGTGTCCTCCCAGATTTGTTTTTGGTTGCAAAATAAGGAAGTCAACAGGATATTCCCATGAATCCAGAGAGACTATGATGTCTTCAATTATTCCTTCCGGAACAACTTTAGATCTATCTGCTAGTTCTAATACTGTTGAAGTTTTTTGAAGGTTGTTTATTTGTAAAGCTTTCATTGTCTCTAATGTCATTACATTGATGGCTGCCCCTAAGTCTATTAATGTATTAGGTACTGAAAAATTATTGATTGCTATGGTAACCATGGGGATACCAGGATCAATATATTTTTCTACCGAAGTATGTGTAGACATAAGGCTTGCTAACTTTCCAATGACTTGGATTGTAGTGGGATCTTTTCTTTTTCTTCCTGATTTCTTAATGCATAATTCCTTGATTGTTTTAGCATAGATAGGTATTTCTTTAATTGCTTTCAACAAAGGAATTTTTACATATGCATTTTTCAATTCATCTAAAATATCAAATTCAGGAAGGGTTATCTCTTTTGATTGTTCCACTAACCTTTCAGGGTAAGGTGGAGTTTGAGTAGTGATTGATTTACCTTTCTGAATTTGTATTTCAGTTTGTGCTTGTTCAGATGATTCTCCCTGTTCAGCTGGTTCTTCTATAATTGGAGGAGAATCCTTTTGAAGTACTTTACCAGACCTTAAATGGACATCATTTAGAGGAAGAATTGAGTAAGTAGGAAAATATGCTGCCTCTTCTATATTATATGCTGGTTTGTCCATTTTGTTATTTGGATTGGCCACCGGTTGGGCAGGCAATTGTGTTGGTCTTGGTTGATTTGATGGTAACTGTAACTGTTGTTGTTGTGGCAGCATTGGTGGTGGATTCTGCTGTGGAAATGGAATGGATGGCGGATATGCAGAATTTTGCTGTTGGAATGGCATAGATGGAGGATATGAAAATGGCTGTTGGTACTGCTGCTGGTAATGTTGTTGGTATTGTTGAGGCTGTTGTGGTTGTTGGTTTCCATAACCATATCCCCGCCAACCTTGTGCAGGTTGTTGTTGGTATTGTTGTGGAGGCCAAGCTTGCCACGGCATAGGAGGGTTCCAAGGATTATAAGCATAATTTTGCGGAGGAATTTGCTGTTGATTTGGCTGAGGCATTCTAGGTGGCCATGGTCTCCTGGGTGCAACATAATAGAAACCTTCTGCTCCTTGCATTTCATCTATTGAAGTGTTTTGCAGTTCTTTCAATGTTACACATTGTTCTGTGGAGTGATTACCTGTACAAAGACCACACACTTGAATGCTATCTAATGGACAATCTCTCAAAGGATGTTTCTTCTTACATTTTGAACAAAATATGGCTAAGGCTTTTTCTTCTTCTTCCTTTTTCTTATTAGCCTTTAGCACATCTACTTGTGTTCCTAATGTACTTAGAAGATCTGTTTTGAAGTTTTCCAATAGACTCCCTATTTCAGCCCTTGTTATTCCTCCTGCAGCTGACTTTGCTGCTTTAGAACTTGCTTCTCTTCTTCCAGTCTTTGATCTTCCTCTTGAATATTTTTGACATAATTCAACAATTTCATCAAATGGGAGATTTGAAATATCCCCCTTACCCATGACATTTAAAATGTCAAGGTATTCGTCCCTTATACTCTTGAGGAAGATAGTACGAATAGTTTCTTGATTTAGGGAATGTTGTTTAGACTTTTGAAGATTATATGCAAACCGTTCTAAATATTCTTCTAGATTTTCATCTTCTTGTTGTGTCATTCTAAACACATCTTCCTTTGAATCTCTAGATCTGCAATAAGCCTGGTATTTCTTAAGGAAGACAGTTCGCATATCATCCCATGAAGCTATTGTTTGTTCCCCTAATCCCATAAACCATTTTAAAGCTGCTGCTTTTAATGTTGCAGGAAAAAGACGAAGTTTATGGAGATCATCCGTATAACCATATGTTCTACATAAGATATCAAATTCAAACATGAATGAATCCGGATCTTCAGTAGACACTCCATAGAAATTTGGCAACACAGAAGGTGGAATATTTTTCATTTTTACTTCCTCTCCTAGTATTGCACTAGTATCTATGATTGGAAAACCAAAGGTTGTTTCTTGGTCATGTCCATCTTCTTGTCTTTTTCTATCATTTTCTGTTTTCCTATCTTCCTCTCTCTTCCTTCCCCATTCTCTTCTTTGTCTTTCATTTTCAATTCTTTGTTCCTCATCAGTGAGATGGACAGATCCATGTCCTTCTGCCATTGTTTGATTTGTTTCAATTTCAGGTGGAGGTTCAAGTTGTGGAAAGATAGGTGGATCAATAGATGGAAAAGCAGATTGCTTTCCTTTCTCTTTTGGTTTTTCGGAAGTGGAGAATTTTTGCTTTGTTTCCCAAGCAGACAATGTTTGCCTTTCAATCAAAGTTAATCTTTGACCACTTCTTTGTTTTTCAATCAGCTCTTCAATGGGTGGATTACCAGTAACAGGTGTATGTGATGATCCTATTTCTATTCGAGGGGGGGGTTTGATAAATCTACCGAAAGGATCTCTAACTCTAGGCATAAAGAATCATAATTAAGAAAATGAAATGTAACTAATGTTTTTGTTGATTTTGAATTTTATTTTTCTATAGATTATGCCGATATTTGCCTCCTCGGCAACGGCGCCAAAATGTTGAGCTAATTTATGTGACTAAATTAACGCAAGTATTAATATCAATCTGGGTTTGTGAAACTTAGAGGCAAATCCATTATTTATGAAGATCGAATATAACTATACTTTGAAAGATAAATGACAAAAGAAACTAAGGAAACATATATCAAAAACTCATAATTCAACAAGCTTAAAAGAGGAAATACTGAAAGAGTTCTTGACTCAAGAGACCTGCTCTCACCTCAATTATGACTTTAATGAATTAGAGACTATAATTAAAGACTAAAGATGCATAAATCATACATGAAAAAGAGCTCTTAACTTAAGAGACATTCAGAGTTTTCCATAATAACTTGTTCATCTTAGAATATAAAGCTGAATAGAACAAACTGTTGCATGTAAATAAAGGACTAAATCTAATGCATCATTTCAAAGAGAGAATGCTCAACTTGAGCACTTGCTTGCTAACTCAATTAGATGATGAGGAAACCATTAATAAATGAAATCAATAAACATGATGCTATCTGAAATAAAACTTTGAACAACCAAAACTAACATCAACCAGAATTGTAATGAAATAGCACTAGTCTAAATTGAAAGTGTACTTAGCTTGGTGTGGGGGCCCTCCACCCTTGCCTTGCACACTTATGGAGATGATATCAGAAGCTTAGATCAGTAAACCATCCATGTATTGATCAGAAAAATAAAAGTAACATAAGTCTCCAACTTCAAGTCTTCACACCAAAAATATTACAGCATAACAATGTCAAATGTCAAGTGTGTTGAGCCATCAAAATGTGGCTCTTTAAATAATGAGTCTATGAAACCAACTGATCTGAAATCTCTCTAACAAACATAGCTATCCTAATCCACCTATCCAGGTCGAATCCAACTCCCTCATCCCAAAATATATGACTAAAATCAGGGAATCCTAAAACAGCCCTATTTAAATGGGATTTCTGGATGACTAGTCATGATTGACTAGCTCCAAAAAGGCATAAGAAAACTCGTTCTCCTGAAACCAAGCACAGGTAGCTTGATCCTAGTTCCCAAGCCTTCTATTCATGCATCCCATTCGTGCTGAGGTGGCCTGCATCCATATCAGTCATGAAGTGATTACGGGAATTTCTTAAAACTGCCAAAATTGCACAAAAACTCAAACTTTAATAAAAACTTTAGAATTTGATAAATCAAAGTTAAATACCTATTTAAGCATCAAATATTCATTAAAGTGAGATGAATGAGATGAAAATGAGGGATAAATGGATAACTAGATATGTTTATTAAAGCAAAATGAGATCAAATCTGGAGCCCAACA
>APFE030767572.1:19172-41012 GCA_000404065.3 Pinus taeda | reverse complement strand
GGCACCCTTGGAATCATTAAAAATAAATAATAATAAATAAATATAAGTAAGGAATGAAAACTAGGTAAATTTACATCAGGGGAAAATGATGATTGGAAACCAAGGAAATTAAATCAAAAATAAAACTTGGAATAAGGAGGATCATAGGAAGAAATAAATAGAGTACCTTAAAAATTCTACCCTCCCCGTGTTGGAAAATGCTAGGTAGATTAGGTGGTTTAATTAGAAAAAAGGGGAAGGAAAATATATTGTAAGGTTAAAGATTAATCCTAAACCTATTAAACTTAATTAAGAAAAGAGGAAGGTGAATTAAAATAAGAAAATAAATTAAATTTAGAGAAATGTAGAGAAGCTCCATGTGGCATCACCAGCATAAGAATATCCCTCTAAGAGATAACCTGAGTTAATGTAGGAAGTAGATTGGGGATAAAATCTTAACTCATTAATTGACTCCAAGTAATAAACACAATTTAAGGAACAAAAGGGGGGAATAAAGAGACAACTAGGAGAATAAATAGGAACCTTGTGAGGTGAGGAAAATATTAATTTTAAATAAAAAGTTAAGTAGATAATTATGGGTGATCCTTGCTGAGAGAATGACACATGGGTAGATGAATAATCAAGTATTAAATTAAAAGAAAAATATTATAACTATGCATGACATGCCAAGTGTCACCTATGAGGACTCCTATAAAAGATGGGGCAAGCCATGAGAGAAAGGGGTGGTTGGAAACCCTATTGTTGGATGGATGATAGGTTGTGAAAGCAGTGACTACGAAATTATAGTGAGTTTGGTGAGGTAGAGGGTTTTAGAGAGGGGACTCTTGAGCTAAGGTTGCTCTCCTCTGCCAGCTAGATTCTTCCTCCATTGTACAACCCCATTGCAGCTCGGGGGTCTGCGGGGAAGAAGAGTACCCAAGGAGTAGGCTGGGAGGTAAACCGGTGGGTCTTGATTCGGATCAAGCGCGCCATCATACACTCGCAGAAGTGATCGGCAACGAGGAAATACCAACGACAACAGAGCCGGCGGAGTCTCGCCTCTCCGGTGTACGGTACATGTGTATTTTGTTATTACTTTACCTTAGATTAAAAGTATATAAATGTGGCGTTATGTTCCTGGAATGAGCATCAGCGATGTGTGTGTTGATTGATTTGAAATCTCAATGTGTTGTTTTCCGATTGTAATTGCTGTTAAAAAAAAAAAAAAAATGTGCTTGATATAGATATAGTTGTAGTTGGGTCATTTTACTGTTTTAGCTGGGTCGTTTCAGGTTTCTCCTTCAACTTGCTTCCTTCTTGAATTTGATGATGATAGTAATTGAAAACTTCTTCTTGATGAAGATTCTTTTCTTCAAGAGTGATCCTTGACTCCAAAGAGAGGGAGATCACCTTGAATTCTTTAATGATGATGAAAATGTCCTTGATCTTGATTTTCTTAGATGAGTAGACTTAAAGTTACTTTGATTTGTAGATCTCTTCAACTTGAGTAGAGATAGGGTTTTTGTGGTCTCTTTCCTTGATGATGACTTGAGCGAGGATCCCAAGAATACATCTAGTGTAAGCTTCTTATTTGATTGATCTAGGGTTTTGACACTTCTAATAATATGATGTAGACCTTGTTTTCAAGATGCCTTGAGGATGAGATAGTCTTCTAGATGCTTTGATGTCCTTCTATAAATTCGGTCCTTGAATGCTTGAGTGTCCCCTATTGAGTTGTCCTTCCTTGATTTGTCACCTTAGCTCTGATACCATGTTGAGAAATCTAGGAAAGAGAGATGAGTTGATTTCTCTAGAAATGATAATTGTTTGTGATGCAAATTTACTTAGTATTTTATTAGCTTCTTTCTTCCTCTTGATTATGTTAATTTTTAATATCATAAAATAGATACCAAATCATAAATAAGCATGAGAAAAGGGACACAAAATGTAGGTGATCATCTAGGGACAAAACCTCTCCAACTTGAGAGTAAAACCCAAATGAATTATTCTTCTTATAGAATCTTCAAGTGATGAATTCTAAGACCAAGACCCTTGACCAAGATTCCTCCAAAACCAAGTCACCCTTTCCCTTAAGTTAAAGGAGCTTCTTCCTTGACTTCAACTTCGATCTCAACAACACTTTTACTACAATTTCGTCCTTACATACTTCCATTCAGTTTACCTACAACTTTTGCAACTTTTTTGGCCCTAGCTTCAGAAACCCTAGGTCACATGAGAGAGGCGATAATGGAGAGATCTATCCTCCTTTTCCTTCATTATGCCTCCCTTTCTTTCCTAGTAAATTCAACCTTCAAACTAGACCTTGTTGACACCGATCTTTTGACACTTTGATGTGACTACAACTCAATCTTTCTACAACAGATTGAAGCCCTAGATCTCTCATGCGTAGAGGGAAGTAGCACAAAACTGATCCCAAAAACTTCAATCTTCTTTCCTTATTTCATCCTTCTTTATCTCGCACCTTTTCCTCTTATGTGTGTTCAAGTGTGAAGTGTGAAGTGTGTCCTTGAGAGAGATTGAGTGCCTCCTTATATAGGCTTCTTGTTCACGACTTGAGGGCAACTTGCCATTGAATCTAGGTTGACTTGATCTTAGTGAAGTTTGATTGCTTCATTGAATGTCAACTTGTTGGAGATGCTTGGACTTGGTCTTGGAGGATATTTAGAATCTTTACAATGACTTAATTACATATGTAACATGCCCACATGGGTCTTCAATACAAGACATTGACTCAATAGATTTTATGACTTGATGACCAAACTTATTAGCTCACAATAGAAGCTTCATATATAAAATAAAATTCCTTGAGCATGAAAGCCATGAATGAAATTTTCGGCCCTCCTGTAGTTGTTGTTGCCACACGTGTGAGCTTATTTTAGCCTCCCAGTACTTCCTTAGAATTTTTCTTGGCTTTCTCTGACTTCTAGTGCTTGAGGATGGCTTCTTGTGACTTTGCTTGACCTTCTTGCCTTTTCTTCTTCAATATCAAACTTGTAGAGGAAATCCCTAGATCTACTTTAGAAACCCTAACCTTCACACACGTGAGAGAGAATTAGCCCAAAACCAAGTCTTCTTCATCCTCTTCCTTCTTTGCTTCCTTCTTCCTCTTCTTCCTTCACTTGAACGAGTGAGAGATGAATGTGTTCCAAGGAGGTTGAGTTTCCTCCTTTATATATTCTTCTCAACATGGCTCCTCAAATTAGGCCGACTTGCCAGCTGCCAATATGACTTGATCTTGGCAGGTATTTTGACACTTTTAAGGACAAAAATAAATTCCTTTACAACTTGCAATGTGCTCGAAGGGGTCTTCAACTTATGACAATGACTCTTTTGACTCATTGACTGAGGACGAACCATAGAAGCATTCAATGGGTGCTTGACCTATAAAATAAAAGGTTTTGAGCATGAAACTCATGCTCCAATAATAATAATAATAATAATAATAATAATAGTAATAGTAATTTTCTTTCATTTTGTAGTTTACAAGAATCAAAAGCACATTTCATGTTTATGAAGACCAAACCTAGTTACACATTTTTCAACACTCCCTCTTAACTAGGGAGGTATTCGTAAATGGTACATGGACATTCTCAATATGAAGACATCTCATAAGAAGAGTCAGATTGGTAACCCATCTATTTAGTATCATAACAACCAACATTTTCATATAACAAGGCCTTGACTAACAACTCTATCTCTCCACAAGATCGGAGCACAATGCTCATGAGACCAATGATTTATAGACACCATCATCATTGTCTCTCAAGATACATACCCCACCCGGATGTTCACAGAGTACGACCTTCCTTAGATTATTCTTATCTTGGATATCCAGTCCTCAAAAAATATAGGTCCACGAGTACTCTTATCTTGGATGCCCTACCTCATCCTCAAAGAGTATAGGATGTCATATGCTTACCCAATCCTCCATTATGTCTGCCCAAGTGAAGACAAGAATGATGTGCCTATCTCTCCCTCTCAACCAGGGAGGATACATCAACCAAACTAAGCTTGTTTCTCAAATACACAAGCTTCTTATTAGGAAGAGATTTTGTTAATATGTGAGCTACATGCTCATCAGTGGAGATATATTGTAGTTGCAACACACCATCTTGTAATAGCTTCCAAATGTAGTGATACTTGTTGATATGCTTCGTCTTTCCATGAAACACTGGGTCTTCAGAAAATCAAATACAACTAGTGTTATCATAATGTATCACTATAGGTTCCTTAGGTCCTTCAAATAGGTCACATAGTAGCTTCCTCAACCAGACCACTTTTTTTTCTTACTTCACAGGTTACAATATACTCTGCCTCAGCTCTACTCAAAGCAACTATATCTTTCTTTCTGCTCATCCATGAGATCATGGAGGATCCCAAACTAAAACATCCTCTTGTAGTGCTCCTTCCACCTTGCTCACTTCCTCCCAAGTCAGAATTTGTGTATCCAATCAAGTGGACATCATTCCTCCTATCGTATTTCGGGCAGTAGTGGATGGTTTGTTATGTGGACTTATCCCTCTTGTGGACAAGAGCAATCTCCCTAGACTTCGAAGAACCCTAGTAACAAACAAGCATGAACTGCTACCTTTCTCTAGACTCTTATTGACTGAAAGAAAATAGAATGATAGAGGCCTCTTACCGATTTAACAAAATGATTGATGAATTCCCTCAAAGCTTTCAACCATTCGCTCCTCGATGCTCTAGATTTCCTCTCGTCGCTCTTGACAACTTCTCCATACTATATTGAAAGAGATCTGCAAAGATAGAGACAAACAAGAGATCAAAGCATACAACATATAATTAAAGAGATAAATGAATTAATTAACCAATTATATATCATAAACTGATCAATATGCAACCAAAATACATGTAGGTGATCAAATAATCCTACAAATTAAATCAATACAGATGTAATTGAGAAATAACAATTTCGTTTATACTCATAAAACTGGAGAAAACCTTACAACCATATAGCCTTGATGTTGCAAGTCCCTTCTACAATCTCCAACCCTCTCCCTTGCAAGAAAATCCTTCCAACCTAATCTCAATAGTGTAAACCTACTTTCAACAGTCATCCCCCAATCCTCAGACTTGTAGTGGCTTTATAGGCCAAGAATGGGAAGTTTTGGATCCATTCTCCAAGGAAGGGAGTTATTCCATGATGGGAGTTATTTGGGATAGATGCTACCAACAATTATTCTAGACTTTACCTTTTATTTTTACATAATTTAAGTCATGCTCACAAGTCACAGTGGAAGGCAATGTGTACTTATGCACAACTATTAATGGTATTCTCTGCATATGTGCAAAATTCAACTAGGGAACTGCGTAGGTATCCAAAATCAAGGTTTTGTACCATGGGATCCAGGAATTCCACTTTCTTTGGGATGATTTAAATTCAACCTTTGCAAGCAAATGCTCTAAGACACATTTTTGGATAGTGAAAGATCCAAACCAGCGGTCATTTGCCTAATGTGACAAAATAATGTGTAACAAATTGCCCCATAAAGCTCAAAGTCAGAAGAAATATTTTGATTATTAAAGTGCTTTATTATGCGAAGGTTTTGGTTAGAAACTGCAGTCAGAGATTTGAAACAATCAAACAAACGTTACAATGCAATATATATAATATCATCACTGAGGTAGGCATTCCCATAATCATAAAATAAATATCTCAAAGCACAGTACAAATATACATCTAAAGATCTATGTCAATAGATGACACAACATGGACGCAACCATCAATGGATCTATGCTTACTATCATGAATATTTAATAACTCCATGCAACCTGGATGGATGAAACTAGATCCAGGGTCTTGACCTTCATCTCTCTATCCGTAGTAGGTATCTAGCCATGTGATTGAATGTCTTGTAGTTGAACATGGTAGAAACAACTTGATTACTGGTCAATGATGTGAACTGTTAACAAGTGTAAGGGAAACCACCAATAATGACAATAGATCTCAAGGAACTTCTAGTACAATTTATGAAGTGTGAATAGATGTGTTGATGTCAAACACTCATATAATCATTCGATCGAAGGTCAATTATGAGAAACTATCGTCAAAGGTAATAAACCCACCCTTAAGGCATGTAGGCCTCAAGGTACTGAAGGTTTCTAGATAAACTTCCTAGTTAATGAGTTGAATTCGATAGGAAGATAACCGTAACAGGAAGGCCTGCAACACGAAACTCATGTCAAGTTTTGAAGAAAAATAGTTTGGATTAATCTAGGACTGACTCAGGGATGGTCGATGCAACTGAAGCCTAAGACTAAAAAAGTAATTTGACTAAGGTTGAACTTCTCTTGAACATATCAGAGACACGACATAATGACTTGGCAGCATTTTACGCAAAAATAAAACCCAAACCAACTGAATATTTTCAATGAGGTATGGTTAACTGAATAACAAGTGGATTTCCCAACCTGGACACAAAAGTGACGAAGCGTCATGTTCAATAGCGACATACTACCTTTTGAAAATACAAAACAAAGATTCTTTCTCACATTTCCCCCACCATCACTGGAAAGTACCTCTTTATTTTTTAGAAGCTTGAGGAGGATAACATATGTTTGTCCTATAAGCTCATCCTTTGGATGAGTCCGAGTATTTTTAACGAACCCTAAGAAGGAGTGGTTCGGTCTCTTCATGCTTAATGAGTCTTTCACTGCTTAATTTTTACGAGTCCAGTAAAGGGTAACTCGATGTCATTTTCATGTTTAAATAGTTTGAAAAGACACGAAAAGAAAACTCATTCAACTCTTTCAACGTAAATTTTAACGAGCCCAGAGAAAGTAAAGCTCGACATTTTTTTAGTTCTAAGGAGTCAGGAGAAAAACATAAGTAAACTCCCAATTTTCTTTTTCATAAATTTAGTCCCTCAAGCCCAAAAAAGGATAAAATAATGCAAGCGAGATCTCTATTGACAATGATTAGTGAACATATACCTTTTTCGTAAATAGTTTGGTTCAGTTCGTAAAAGGGGTAAGCTTATACTAAATAGATGGTTGTTCATTTACTTTTACGAGTTCCAATAATCAAGTACTCCGTGATATTTTCATTTTTAAGGAGTCTAAAAAGGGCATAAAGATAACTCCACGGTTTCTCTTTTTCGTGAGTTTCAACGATTTTGAAAAAGTGATAAAAATGTACTCAATACCGAAATGATATGTTTCCGTAAATAACCTGTAACCTGCACACTTAAACTCGAAATAATTATCTCTGATCAAAAAAATAACGTGAAAACTTATTAAATTGGATTTTTAAAATAATCATCCCTAAAAAGTTATAAAAATCCCAAAAAGTAAAAAAAAAAAAAAATCACCATTTTTGTTTTTATCCTTTTGAGAGTGATAGAAGTCATTTTTTACTAGAAACTTTTGAAGTTGATTCCGAGCAAACCGTTAGATTAAATCACGAGCCATCTTCTCTAAGTAGAATATCTTTCCAAGCTCTTCATTTTCATGTCACTTATTTAGATCATAATATATTTAGTTTTTTGGGGGGGGGGGGGGTTTCAAAATGATTTTTGCCCTCAATGTGCGCATGTCGCCCTTATCAGGCCTACACACATCAACTTATTTTTTAATGATATGTTCACAATTTCTAAGGAAGAAACTGCACACATATGAACTGTTCACAATAGTTGGTTGCACACAGCACCGAGGGTAAGAAAAATAATATGTAAAACGCCATTTTTTTTTCTAATTCTCTCCATGATTCATTCTAATGATATTTTATGTTTAATTGTAGGCTTTTGAACCACAAACATGGAATGGAGAGAGTGAGCACGAAGAGCAAGATATAGCTTCTCTAAATGATCTAGCAACCATACAGGCTTTGACAAATGGTGGCTTGTACACTTTTTTTACCATTCTGAGCATGAAGGCCCAGTTAGACTTGCTAGAATGGATGGCAGGAAAGTGGAATGTTTAGGAAGAATGTTTCATAGTAGGAGACCATATACTTGTCATTGATGCTGATGAAATTTACTTCTTGAGTGGAATTCCACACTGTGGGGTGGAAATTAACCTGTATGGGCATAGGCGAGGTGGTGAAACCAATGCTACCTATTTGCTACAACATTGTATTGGTGTGGGAGATCTCAAAGATGGCATGATTGACAACAAGACCATAGCACAAATTCCTTTGAAATCCATCGGGTTCACTGTTGCACGACTATGTGGTAGTGTAGCTTTTCATTTTCTCACAAAGGCTCAGATGCAAACGCTATGGATTTTTTTCAAGGTACCATATTTAACTAGAGTGAGGATGTAGTTGCCAATCTGAAGGGGAAACTAACCAGGGTTAGAATGGGTAAACTAAAATTATTTGGGTATGGTGCCTTCATTACTTCATTTGCTTTGGAGCAGATTCCTCTTCTAGCTCCACAAGTAGACGTAGAGAGAGGAGGACCTCATGACCCTCATATGTTGAAATTGGTTACACTTATGACATGCCATGGAGATGGTGAAGGACCAACAATCATATTTACTACATAGTAGATCCGACCATGCCACTTCCTCCTAAGATGCAGTGGGGTGCTATAGGTAAAACTTCACATTTTGGTTGATTCATTTTATTTATTTATTTTTGGCATCCAAAGCTAATTATTCGAAATGATCATGTAGATGTGGCCCTAGTGAGACCAGCTGGATTACGTAGATATGATCAGTATGGCGAGCATCCAACAACTTCCATAGGACAAAACCCGAAGGCAACAAAGATACTGGCAGAGATAGATCACAACCTTGAGAGGTTGACTTTGGACATACCAGATGCACTATAGATGATCTTCCTCTCCACTACCACAGGCATACTGCATGGGTTCCTGGACCTATTAGTCGTTTTCTACGACAAGTAGCATGTTCTATTGTATGCTACCATGATCATCATCATGTGTAGTCGCTAGTCTGAGGGCTAGATTTTTATTTTTGATGATGTATCGACATGTTTAAAAAATAAAGGCCACGGGGCCTCATGTATTTAGATGACATTTTTTGTAAAAGGAATGCTATTTACAAAATTTTATCTAATGAAAACTACTACTTCTATTTTTGTCTATCTCGTATAATATAGAAATAAATAAATAAATTTTAATTTCCATGAGACTAGATGTAGTCTATGGGACCACTAGCTTCCTTGCCTTTTGCCTTTGCAATTCAATCCTCTTATTATTCAATTTAATGATGAGTTGGCCCAACCTTATAACAGTCCCCTCATTGAAACGAAAATGCCAATGAACCAATGTTAACATAATGTTGTAATTGCCTCTGATGTGTCTGAAAGCATCACATTTTCCAAAATGAAATATGTTTCCGATTCCATTGCCTCAAAAGTGAAAAAAGTACACACCCGCTCTTCCCAATCTTATTTAGGTCTTTTCCACTGACCTGTTTCGCACCATAGTTGATGCGAATTAGTTATAAATTGAGAAATACGAATCTTTTCTCTCCATTGAATGCTAGCTCCAATGTACTCTTTTTGTTGGAGATCACACGTAGAGTTGAATTCTTGCACATAGTACTTCTTCTTTCTACCCAAATCTTTTCCCCATATATGCTTACGAAACTTATCCATAACATAATTCTTTAAATCCTTCCTATTTGTGGGACATGCATTGAGGTAAATATTCCATTTTTGTATCCATTTGTTGTTTTGTCTCATCCATGATTTCTTTATTTCACTCATTCCTTCATTGAAGATAATTTTTTTGGCTATCTACCTTCTCCCATTTGCACAATTCTTTGAAGATACCTTATGAGACGCACCATAGCAATTGCTTAGATGGAAGTTTCTCTTGTTTCAATCAACATTATCTCATAAGAAACCAAACTTTTTATTTTAAACTTGCCCATGCTCAAGCGGTTTTGAATTTTCTCAATTTGCTTCCATTTTGAGACAGAAATGCTACTAGCCCACAATTCACACCCATATAATATCACTAGACAAACTAGGAGCCCAAAAATCACTTTTATTATTTTCCAATCCCATAACTCTACCTCTATACATTTTTTTTGAAGAGCATATAATGCTTTCCGCCCTCCTAAAATTCTCTTCTTTATGCAATGCTCCCAATTAAGCTTGTTCTTGAAATCAATCCCGAGGTACTTGTATTCATTTACTTCTTCAAGAATTTTGCCTTCAAAGAAGAACGTATGTTGGTTTTGCTTCTTTTTATTTGAGAAAATCATTATTTTGGTCTTGCTGATATTGACTTGCATCCCCACTGCTTTACAAAAATTCTCAAGGGCATAAAGGTGCATCTGCATATTGCATTGATTTCTTTACAAATGTTTTACAAGTTCCAATTTAACACATAATTAGCTAATGTATTTGTTAATGTGTTTAAATTTCTTGGAATATGTTGATACTCAATATAATCAAATTCTCTTTCCAAGAGATGAACCCAAAAAAACATCCTTAATGTGGAAGCACTTATAACTCAATAAACAACATTCAAATGTAATACTACGAGTTGTGAATCTAACCTAACGATTAAGCAATGAATAACGAATACAATGGCATCAGATAATAGCTCAATCATTGCACTATATTCTACAATATTGTTTGTTGTTTGACCGAGGCATATCCCAAGAATAGAAACTAACCCATCTATGGGTGAATAAATGACCCAGGATGCGGAAGACAAATTCCAAGTACTATGATTAGTGTCATCAGCGAAGACAATGTAAGTCTGAGGGAATGTTGACATCTGCAAATCAAGTGTAATGGAAGATGAGCAGGAGAAGTAGCAGAAAGTCATAAAAACTGCTAAAAATTGTCACACATAAACTATGGTACAGTAATATAAAAAAAATACAACAAACAATCTAAGCATAATATCTCTTTAGGTAAACACCATTTTTGGGCTTTCCCAAAGGAATTTCATTATAATCAACTAGTTCATAGGCCCCTTTTTCCAGTGCACGTTTTACAATATAAGGGCCATGCCACATAGGCTCAAATTTACTAGCGCCTAACTTATTGGGCTCTTGATCATAGACCAAGACTAAATCACCTTCTGCATACGAACGAGGTTTGACATTTTGATCATACTGTGCTTTAACTCATTTCTTTATGGCCTTGCTAGCTAATGGCATCACAGTGAGTCTTGTCGAGATGTGCTAAGTAAAAAAAAACGTTCTTCTTCAGCAGGAGTGGTTGTTAATAATTTCAATTTCTAGTTTCAAAGACGGTATCTCGCATTCAATCAGTATAATTGCTTTCATGTCGTAGACAAGATGGAAAGGAGTAAAACCATTTGAATCTTTTGTTATGGTATGGTATGCCCACAAGGATGGATAAAGCATTAGATGCCAATCTCATTTATGAATCTCAATAATCTGTTTAATCATGGTGGTTAAAACCTTGTTAACAACTTCCCCTTGGCCATTTTCTTGCAGGTAATATGCAGTAGAACTGTCATGACACAAGCATAGCTTCGTGGTAATATCGGTCATCATATAGTTTTGAAAATGGATACCATGGTCTATGACGATAGCTTGTGGAACTCTGAACTAAGCAATTACATGATTGAACATGAAAATGGATGTTTTTTCACCGTCATCCTTGTATGTAGGCATCACCTCAACTCATTTTGTAAAATAATCTACCGCAAGGATAATGTACCCATGCCCCCCAGTCGAATGAGGGTTACATGATGATTGGGTGAAGAGGATCTAGATGTGCATGCATTTTTCGATCATAGATTTGACAATTATGGCATTTTTGGACCGCAATTGTACAATATTTGAACATAGAAATCCATAAATACCATGCATGCGGGATCCTTTGAGCAGTGGCAAACCTTGACATATGACCACCACAAGCTCCAGAATGGCAGCCATTTAATGCCTTTTCAACTTCCTTGTGAGTTAAACATCGTCGGAAAATAGAATCAACACCAAATCAATAAAGTGTATTGCCAACAATATTGTATTGCTAGTATTGATACCAGATACGATGATGATCAGTTTGACTCATTTCTGGCCAAAACGTATGGATTTGGATATAAATGATGATATATCCATACTAGGGATCTAAAGTACTGATTAGAAAGAGAGACTCATCTAGAAGAGAATCCTTTGCCATGCTTTTTATTTTAGTATGGGAAAAGCCACACAATAGTTCAACAAATACCAATGATTTCTTAGATTTGGATTTAATGAATTCCAAATCGAATTCCTGTAGGATGACTATCCATTTGGAATCCTCCCCCCCGCAACAATTGTCTGGTAAGAATGTAAACCATGGGGTTGCAATCAGAAATCACAATAGTTTTGCACAATAAAATGTAGTGATAGAAACGTTGGACAACTTGAACAAGTTGAAAGGAAAATTTCTCCACATGTGAATATTTTGCTTCAGTTTTGGTCAAATTACGACTTAAGTAATATATCACATGTTCTTCATTCGATTCATCCTCCTAAACTAGAACCATGCCAATGGTGGCATCAGACATGGTTAAGTATAAAAAGTAGTCTCGGTGATAATCGACAAGATGAAACAATGGTGTATGGGTCAACACATATTTAAGTGCATCAAATGCCTTTTGAGCCACTTCATCCCAGATAAATGAGATTTGTTTTTCAAAAGTCAGGTAAAACCATTAGTCAACTCGACATAGTTTTGGATAAATCGACATAGAAAGTTTGCATTCACTTGCAAACTTTGGAGTTGGCAAATATTGGAAGGAGGACGTAGATTTAGAATAGCCTCAACCTTCAACGGATCGACGAAAATGTCTTCCTTTGAAACGAAAAATCCTAGAAATCGACCAGATTGCATGCAGAAAACACACTTATGTGGATTCAAGCAAATATTGTAATGAAAACATCTGATAAAGATTTCTCTCAAATTCATTGGATGGTCTTCCCATCTCATTGAATGGGCTAGCAAGTCACCCAAATAAGGTTTCACAATATGCTTGATATCGTGAAATGCATAAGACATTGACCATTGAAAAGTTGCACCAACGTTCTTCAAACCAAATGGAATTTTTCGATAGGAAAAAGTCCCCCATGGGAAAATGAATGCAGTTTTATGTTGATCAGCTAGGATTATGTTGATTTGATTGTAGCCAAAAAATCCATCCATAAATGAAAACATTTCATTTCTGACACATTCGTCAATAATTTGATTGATATAGGGAGTAGGATAATTGTCTTTTGGAAAAGCCATATTGATATTCCCATAATCAATACATACTAGAATGGTTCCTTGTTTCTTATTAACATGTATGATATTGGACACCCAATCAGTTAAGGGAACCAAGTAGATGAAACCTACTTTGAGAAGTGTCTCGACTTCAGCTTTAATCAACACCTTTTCGTGGATGCATTAGACGTAATCATTGTCTGATATGTTTGGCATCCGAGTAAGTCTTAATTTCATGTACCATAATTCTTGGGTCAATTCCTGGCATTTCCTCATAGGACCAGGCAAAAAATTCATAGAATTCTTGAAATAAGGCTTTGAATTTCTTCGATTGAGCATGAAGAGCCTATGTGAATATTTTCAACAATTCTTGTTTTAACTGAGATGTCAATAGTAGTCGTTGCAGATATATTCCCCAAATTCCTTTTAGACTCGGTTTGTAAAAATGAAATGGGTGATTATGGACTATTAACTATCTTAAGTGAAAACATAGTTGAAAAATCATTCTCGATTTTATATGGGTCAGGTAGAAAAGATGAATGATCATGGTGACTGTTCGAAGGAATTTCATCCAAATTTATGACCTCCATGATACTTTTGTTAGTTGGAAACATATAGTTGAAAGGATCAGAGAGTGAAACCAGTTCTAACCAAATTAAAGGAGAATAATCATCATTGATCATATCCACTCGATCAATATCAGAAGATGAAAGGTTGGAAAACGATTTTACTTCCTGATAAGCCAATTCAAGAGGGCTCAAAGGCATCTCATTGTCATATGAGGATAATTCAGACTCTCAAGGCACTATCCACATATCAAAGGATTCCATAGTGCTTGATGTAATCATGTTAACCTCGACAAAATTAGAAGGAAATTTCAGTGGAGGCATCCCAAAGGTTCCCATCAGTGATGAGTCTTTGAGTAAACCAACACCAATACCCTCAGAAATAATTCTTTTTTCTGATAAAAGGTATGTTATTCGTAGAGTTAGGGTCTGAAGTGTAGTAAAATAACTGATCTATTTTGACAATTTTCCCTTTGCCAGGAAATTGTAACATTCAAAACAATGATGAGACAACTAATGACATAGTGTAGGTCCAACTTTGACCAAGAAAAAGGTTGTAATTGAGTTGAGCATCAACAAATTCAACTTCAATCGTGACTGTTTTTCCCTCTAGCTCTATGGGAAATCGTTCAAGATCCCATAAGGATGAAAACCTCTTCCATTAAAGGCTTTCATAGTGTTAGGTGATTGATTTATGGTTGGATAACCTAAAGCTTTCTAACAAGCAATTAACATAATGCATGTAGAATCTCCTTCATCAACAACTGTGCAAAATACTCGTCTAGTTTTAACAAAAACTGGAATCTAGAATGCTAGCTGATGTGCGAGTCTCGAGATATGACTCTCAAGATCAAAGATAATTAAGTTAGAATCATGTGGATCAATATCTCCTATGGCTAATAATAAAATCTTTCATTGTGTTGAGCATGTTTGCAGCACCTCTAGAGCTGACATTGCAGAAAGAGAAATAGCCAAGTCTTCAACAATGTTGTAATTTTATGCAGCTCTAGCATGCGGGTTAAAAGCTAATTTCTGAAGCACACCTTTGGGAGGCAGTTGGATCACCATGTCAGGATTCGGTTTCTAGATCTGTAATGGTTCAGAAGGAGGAGGAAGAATTGAATTGGAAGGTTGACCAGATGAACTAGCCTCATTTCCATGGTCAACAAGATGATTAGACCCATAATCTTTTGATCTCGTAGCTACCATAACTTCTTGAGAAGACATCATCGTGATATCTTGCAATGTGGAAGAGGGAGATTTGTTATGAGAAACCAGTTTTCTAACTTGAGAAGGAAAAGGATCCTTCAAAAGAGTGGGAGTTGGAGAACCTTTAAGGAATTTGTAAACCTCTACCCAATGTGGGCATTCCTTAATATAGTGATCCTCAATTGCAAATAAGGCAAGGATAGCAAGGTTTTCGTTTTTTGTCAGTAGGCTCAGTTTTAGTAGGTTTCTCTTTTGAAGAAGAATTTTGTTTCGATTTACATTTCCCTTTATTTTTACCTTCGGTTGATTTTGTCTCTCCAGTAGATGATTCTACGAAATTAATCTCGAAAATAGTTTCCAAAGAAAGGCTTTTAGATGGTGTATCTTATATGACCAAAGTCTACATATTTTTAGAACTTTTCTTTATCTCCTTAGATGGTTGGCTAACAGAACCTATAATACCATCAATGACATTAGATCTTGATCCTATAGGAGGTGTAATGTTTGGTTCACCCATAGGGCGCGTAAATTCATGATTTTCTTGTACAAAGTGTCAGATTGAGTGTAGACGAAGTCTAAGTATTGGGCAGGAGAAATCACATTCTCTTCTGTGATGGCACCTCCCTTGGGAAAATCCTCCATGATAACGGGAAGAAGTGACTTTGTAAACCACTAAGCTAAAATCTGATCTGGAATAAAAACTTTGATTAAGCGATGTCTACGTCTCTTTTCATGGATATGATTGGAAATGTGAGTCGATTTTTATTGTTTTAAAGAAGTCAATAGTTTGGTACCAGTATCATAATGGATTGGTAATTGAAAGTGGGTTAAAAAAGTTGTTGCAAGGGATTTGAATTTATGGAAAGAAATGTGAGGTATGTCAATATACCATCTCACTCTCGAAGCAGTTAAAGTTCGTTGGAATAGGCGAAGATAGATAAAATCCTAGATTAAAGAATTTGATGCACACCAAAGATGATATGTCATCACATGATTGGATGGGTCTTCTCTTGATTTTCCTTTAAATTTGGGTATGCCACTCGGTAACTTGGTAGGAATCGTCGGCCAATAAGGATAATAATAAATAGGATCATTGGTTAACAGGGATAGATCTGGTAGATTTAGGGTTGTAATAAATGGTAACTATCGGTTAAGGTCCTGTGGTAAAGATCGATAACCTTGTGGGTTAAGACCAACCCCTGGAGGAGGATACCTAGGATATCCTGGAATAGTCTGTGCAATTGGAATTGGAATTCCACCAGGGTAATGAGGGTGAACCATACCGGGTTGAGGTTGAATAGGGAATTGATAAGTATGGTCGGGGTATGGTTGACTCTGAAAAGATTGAGCTAGACTCATTTGACCTAAGTAATATTTCCCCTGTACAGGTTAAACTTGCAAAGGCTGACCTTGAACAAATTGACTTTGAACTGAATGACTTTGAATAAATTAACCTTGAAAAGGAGGGTTTTGGAAAGTTTGACCTTGGAAAGGTCGAATTTGAAAAGCTTATCCTTGAAAAGGTGGAACCTATTAAGCTTGACCTTGAAAAGGTGTTTGCGCTATTCATATTGGGTTTCCTGATAGGAATCTGTGCTATAGGCTAGACCGTAGGAACAATTTGATAAGTAGAAGCCTACGGGATTGCCTGAGTAGTCCGAGGAACATATATTTGAGAGGTTACTAGAATAGTCGTTTGTGATACTCCTAGAATAAGTGTCTGAGGACAACTTGGAACAGGTTACGAAACTAATGTTTGAATAGGGGTTTGTGGCAAACTCTGAACAGGTTGTTGAATCGGTTGTTGAATAGGTGTCTGAGGAATTCCTTGGAAAAGGTTTTGGACAATTGTTTGAGGAATACCTTGAACAAGCTACTGGATAGGTACAACAATACCCGGAACATGTATTTGAGGAAAAATTTGTCCAGTAGGTTGAATAGGTTGATAAAATGGCACTTGTGGAGCAACTGGACCATAATTTTGAGTAAAAGAAAGATTCCAAATAATGTTTGTCCCAGGATAAGGAGTACCAAGTAAAGGTTGATTTATAGCAGGTTAACCTAGGCCAGGATGAGGTATCTAACCATAAGTTATGGTAAAAGTTTGACCCACAACAGTAGCTTTTCCTCCAGGTGGGAGACAATGATATGAATGTTGGGAAAACTTGTTAATGCTATGCAAGCTACTTCATCAGTATTAAAAAATGTGTTTAGGATAGTCTCAAATTAACCAAAATGTGAGGAATTATGTGTCAAGTATTGAGTGTCTTTTATGATAAATTTATGAGGTTAATTAGTTTTTTAAAATACATATACAACAAGTAAATTGCAGAGAAGTAAGACACAACAACTCATAACACAAAGCTGATAAAGGAGTTCACCCCTCCTAGGCTACATCTCCTTTGACCTGCTTCAATGGCTAGGCCTCTTTGGATTAATTGTCAATTCTCTGATTACATGGACCTACAGTGCTCAAATGGCTTTGAAACTTGCTCCATTGGATTCAAAAGACCAAAAAATGACTTTCCAATCTTTGCAATTGGACTTCAGTTGATCTAGGCTTGACCTCTTCTCCTAGTGGCCCTAGGCTTCCTTACACTTCAACGTAGCAAAATCATGTACATAAGTGCCTTTTTGCCTTTGCAACTTATTCTATTGTGTTTAGAGCATCCAAATCATCTAGGAATAACTCTTTCTCAACAAAAATTGGTGAAATATAAAGAATTTATGGTCTCTTCAGTTTTCCATAGGAGAACTCCACCAAAATTGGAAAAACTCCAGTTAACTCCGCCAAAAATGGAGGAATTTCCAAATTTACTGAACCCGCCAAACTTCTGCCAAGTTAAAACACGGTTAATTAACGGATAAGTATGGATTAATTAATGTTAATCCCACTTAATCTGTGCGGTTAGTGTTAATGTTGGTGACCAATTTGTTGTTTTGGCCACATGCTAGCGGTTATCTCCAAACTGCCACATTAAACATTTAAATACAAACTATGCCCATATACTATTAAGTCTGATGGTTGTCGTGTAGAGATAATGCTTGGTGCCTGTGTGGGTGAGGTCACAAGTTCGACTCCCCAACCTGCTAATAAACTTTTACATGACCTTTGAGAGGGCACGTGGCAACCTCCGGGCTTGCCACGTGTCACCCTCTCATTGGTCCACCCAATGCTGTTGACCAATAATGTACTATAACGTGTCACAACTCGATTAATACATATGTCGAAATATTATATGAATATTCCCTGGAATATTCTCTTTGTTGACTAGGTTGTACGGATGCATAGTTAGCATCCCAATCACCAAAATTTTCTTATCTAACAAAACAGATAGCAGGCTCTAATTTTCTCATATAAACCTTGTTTTGAGTGAAACGAGTTGCACTACAATGGATGCAATATTTCAGGTTTTGAGTGATTCTAAGAACTTTGATTCTTGAGCAAATTTTTTCCCCTAATCCAGATTCTGATCACTCCTCACTGATAGGCTTTTGTAGCCACAAAAGCTGATTATCTGAATACGCTTCTCCTTCCCAAGATCAATCAATTGATTCTACTTGGAAAAATCTCCATTCCAACCATTTGGGTTCACTGACATGCCTTGCCTTGCAAATGTCTTGGCACTTCAACCAATGTTCTCCTTTTGCTGCTGACCTAATCCAACACTTGATGGTTACTTGCTAGTTAAATACCTTGTTGTACCAAAGAAATCCGTTGGTGCTTGGAAAGTTGAATGATGGCCTTCTCACTGAGAATCATGTTACTCCTATGCAACATATGCATTCGATGCACGCTTCTCCTTGGAAACCACTTTTCCATGTTAAGCCCATGTGAGTGAACTATAACAATGAGTTCCAATATTAGTAATAACAAGAGAATAAATGACCATTCTTTTACCTCCATGGTTCCAAATTCCATATATGGAAGAATGCATTCACCATCTCTTTCACTTCTTGGCATCTACACATCAAATTATGTTGTAGACCATTTGATATTTTACAAGGGCTACAATTTTTTTTGGCATTTTTGTCCACTTTCACTTCTTGATTCCATCATCCTCTAGTATTAACATGTTGTTCATGTCATGATTTGAGAATGAAGGCTAATCATGACCCTATTGCTCAAGCATGGACCTTCCAAAACCCTACGACATCTTGTCATAATAAACACCATTAACCTTGAAAAACACTCATGCAAGAATATGACTTGACCACCTCTTCCTTTTGCTTCTTCAAATCAACAAATGTCACATCATGTGAACATATCCATGTACTCTTACATCTTAGTGTATAAACCATCGACTAAACACAATTTGGCAAAACATACTTCTTCAAACAACTGAATTTCAAGTCAAGCAGGAGCATGTACAACAACTTGACGATTTACAACAAGAATTCCACATTCTCATGAAACAATTCATCACATCTCCCTTTCATCTTTGGAGACAAGATCAACTCTTCCAAGTCAATATAGCATACATGTAACAAGAAATTGACCACACTAGCCAACACTCATTCATGTGAAAATGATCAACATTCTCAAGTTGACAACATACATGTTAACAAAGCAATCAACCAACACAAGTCAATCACTCATGCATGTTCAAGCACAATGAAACTATTAAAAATTCCATAGTTCACACACACAAACTCTCATGCATGTATAACAATTCACAAGTAAAATCACAAGTACAATAATCCCATTGGTATGTACGAGTACTTAAAGAGATGAAATGACCAATTTTGTTGCAATAAACCGAGTCAACATACTCCACTTTCGAACACCTTCTTGGAATAAACATGCAAGTTCAAGAATGCAACATGCATGAAAATTTGTAATTGCATATTGCCATCTTTGTTGCATCTAAGTGAGTCAATATAACTCTACTTTTTCAAAATCTTGCTTCATGCAATATGCAACATACTTTTAGGAGAAAATAAATGCATCCAAATAACAAGGAAATGCATCAATTATCAAAATAAATGCAAAGCCTTAATTGGTTAATAAATCTAACCATCTCTTTCCAGACCATTTCAATGATGCTTCTTTCCATTGCACTTCATCATGTGTATCATCCTAACCCACATTAATTATGGAATCCTCTTTTCAATTATTGCCAAAAACTTTCTCCACCTTCTTCAAATGTCGTGGATGACTTGTTAGATGCAAAGTCCAACACTTGTCTACAAGATGACCCTACTTGTGGCAATGAGTGCAAAATAATTGCATCTTCTTTTCAACATGGTTTCCATTATCCAATGGACCTTTGGCTTTCTATCTCTTTTGTTTTGAAAGTTTCCTATGTATGGCTATCCTCTTCCAACACCTCAAAACAGTATGGTTATTCAAACCATGAAAGGGACATGTAAATTTTCTCAAAATATTATGTGAAGATTTACCATGTTTATCATAATCAAAAGAAACTCGACTAAAGGAAGATTTATACCTTACACATTCACCTTTGTCGCCTTCTTGAAGAGGTGAATTTGATGATGTAGTGGCTCTCTTCGGAATACCAACTATGGTTTCAATGACCTTAGAGCTTTCAACATCCTCTTGTTTTCCATTTCCACTAGTTGCATTCTTATGAGCATCTTATTGAAAAGTGGGTATAAAACTTTTGCATTCCTCATGAACACAAACTTCTCAAGCTTGACATAAAGAACATGTAATGAAAGTCCTTCTTGGAGCACCTTCATGTGTTGTTACACAACATTTTGTCACTGACATTGTCCCTGTACTCCCCATTCCTTGATCCTGGAGGACCTCACCAGTGAACCCTACATGCTTTCCCTTTATGAAGAAACTCCCATGGTGTCCCTCTTCATGAGCAGAAAAATTCCCTTTTGCACCATTTCCCAAAAATATTATGTTTTTCCCAGTTTACAAGATCGACGCTAATGACCCTTGTCCTCCTCGCACCTATATGCAGGGATTAACATTGTCCCTAGCATTGACCGAAGCGACTGAGCTTTGTTTCAGTCGCATCAATCCTCTTTTGGAAAGTTTTTAAATAAGGAGCTGAAGCTTCTAGCTCTAGAAGCTTCGTAATGGAAGTTTGGTAAATGGTTGAGCTAGATGGAGTCGAGGATGTCAGTTTGGGCTCCTTTCCCCTATAAGGATGGAACTACTTCAAGAGATAATACCTTCTCCCATGAGAATAGGAACCATCTCCCATCCATTTATGCTATATAAACCTCCCTTTTTCCCAAGCAAAAGCTAGGATTAATGTTGGTGTGCTAGTGCTAATTAAATTTGGAGTAAACAACAAGCTATTCATAGTTGTAGCTCTCTAGTTGTGTGTGAGGGAGAAGTGTGAATTTGGTTTAGTGTGAAGCCTAAAGGGAAGAGCCTTAAAACTATCATTATTGAGGCCATCATGGAATGCTAATGGAAGTGTGTGGGAACATGGTTTTGTCGGAGGAGAACACCAACATCAAGACAATGGTTGTAATCTCTTCTTGATTTAATATATATGCAACTATCGATTGATTTCCTACATAATGTGTCATCTCACATGTTTATGGCTTAATGTTTCTTAACTTGCTAAGTAAGTTGAATTACAATTTGTCTATTATCATGGTTGTTGTTTACCATTGTTTACTTGTTTCAGGTGTTTGAAGAAGGAAACGAGAGATAGCTAGAGTGAGCAAGCAAGGTCATCACCAAACGGGATAAGAGTACTAAGAGGTAGGCCCTCTTAATTGGTTCTAACCTAAGGAAATCTTCCATAGAATGTCTTGTTAGTGGCTAGACTAGCTATCAGGCTAGAGCAATTGTTTGTCTCCACACTTATAATTTTACTTGACCAGAAATTGGCAACTCCGTAGGGGAACAAATCCATCTATTTGTTTGCTTGGAATTTCATGGTTTTGTGTGAACTTTTCTAGTTTCCT